>WNWK01004325.1:0-128762 GCA_009830355.1 Cherax destructor | reverse complement strand
TATATATATATATATCAATATATCAATATATATATATATATATCAATATATATATATATATATATATATATATATATATCAATATATCGGTGGGAGACGGCCGACTTGTTGAAGAAAAAAATATATATATATATAGTATATATATATATTTTTTTTTTTTTTTTTTTTAAACAAGTCGGCCGTCTCCCACCGAGGCAGGGTGGCCCAAAAAGAAAGAAAATCCCCAAAAAGAAAAGACTTTCATCATCATTCAACACTTTCACCACACTCATACATAATCACTGTCTTTGCAGAGGAGCTCAGATACGACAGCTGAGAAAAATCCCTCCCAGCTGTCACTATCTCAGACCCCTCCTTTAAAGTGCAGGCATTGTACTTCCCATTTCCAGGACTCAAGTCCAACTAAATCAATTAACTGGTTTCCCTGAATCCCTTCACAAAATGTTACCCTGCTCACACTCCAACAGATCGTCATGTCCCAAAAACCATTTGTCTCCATTCACTCCTATCTAACACTGTCGTGTGGGTCTTGGGAGAGATATATAGGAGGTCAAAGATACTCCTTGTTGGATGGTTACGGTATATTTACAGTAATTAGAGGAGAGTCCAGCACACCGTCTGTCTCGCCTGTAGGTCTAACGTTAGTGAGGCAGTCTGCCTATGATAGGCTGTGCACATGCGCTGAGCCTCTGACGTCAGCGGGTACCGTGACGTCACACGCAAAGGGACCAGCTGTATAAAGATATACTAAACAAGTGTATCTATGATACTGACACGACAGCTCGGCCATGTTATCGTATGACGTCTCGGCATACTATACAACTCTATAGGCTGAACAGACAGGTGTTACTGGATGAATTTATACAATAGCAAACACATTATAACTTTGAACTGATCAAGATTAATCTTACTCGCACTTCTTGAGTTAATAGTACATAAAGAAATTTAATGGATCTAGATATAATGGATTATATATAAAACAATTGCAAATTTGATCGATCAATCGATATTCATGCACTCAGCGGGTTCTGAGGAAGAATAAATATATTTACAAGGAAGAAGTTTTAACAGAAAAGAGAGACTCGGCTAGCACGGTCAACTGTTAAAGCTCAGAACTCGCAGGGAACATGAACACACAAAAAAAATTCTAGATAATGAACACTTAGTAACAAAACACACAGTCGACAATTTCTCTTAACTCAATCATCTAATTGTACAGTCTATTTACATTTAACCCCAACTCTGCTAGGGTAAGATTTACATATACAGAATGGTTATCATCTCTGGGTGGATCAAACTCTGTTACAGTAGGTAACTCAACTTCTGATTGAGGAGGGTCTACACTGATATCAACAAATGATACTTGGGGTTTTCAACACTTGTCGTGTACGCAAGGAGTAACGACAATCAGGTTGTTCCTCTGACTCACTACTAGAAGTTGAAGGTACGGGTCAGACGGATTATCATTTTCAGTCACAACAGTCTGGTTATCAGGGGCTTCATCTTCGTCACATACTAACTTCATATGATCTAAATGTGCTTCTTTACACTTACCCGTACTAAGTTCTCTAACTTTATACTTATTGCCCTTGATATGTTCAACTACTCGATATGGGCCAACAAACCTTTGGTCTAATTTAGGCATTGCTGAAGTTTTGTTAAAGTTGAACAACATGACTCTGGACCCTACTTGAACTTTAGTCGGTTTGGCTTTAGTATTAGTTACTCTAGTAAATTCTGCTGTTGACTTATGAAGTGTTTCACGGATTCTTCTGAAAACACTCTGAGCTTGGCTGGTACGAGTTGCTATGAAATCATCAGGGTTATACGACGGTTTTGGATTAGAATATAACAACTCATAAGGCAAACGCTTGTCAACACCATACAAGGCGTAATGCGCGATCACCTATAGAAGCATTGAAAGCAGAATTTATAGCACATTGAACATCAGGTATAACTTCATCCCAGGTTGAACTATTGGGATTAACAGTGGCTCTCAAGACATCGAGTACTTTTTTATTAGTTCTTTCTGCTAAACCATTGCTGGCAGGATGGTGTGGAACAATGGTAGATTTAGTAATCTTATACAAGGCACATAGGTTTTCTAGAATCTCGTTGCAAAATTCACCTCCATTATCGGATACTAAGGATTTAGGAGTGGTGTGTCTACATATTATACGTTCCTTAAACGCTTTAGCTACTGTCTCGGCAGTCTTGTCTGGAATAGGAACTAACTCACAATATCTGGTGAAATGATCGACCATCACACACAGATGTTTATTGCCTTGCGTTGTACATTGAAAATTAGTTAGCAGATCTATTGCAACTCTTTCCCATGGCTCACTAGTAGTGGGATACATCTGGATAGGATTGGGACCGTTGATATTACCCTTGTGTTTCATACAAACACTACACTTCTTAACATACTGGGAATATCAGTTGCCATACGAGGCCAAAAGTACTTCAATCTTGCTTGTTTAATCGAACGGTCCATACCAGGGTGTGCAACACCTGGTGCATCGTGAATTAGCTGTAAAGCTACTTTTACTAGTGACTGAGGAATTACTAACTGGTATGCCCGTCTACTAGGCGTTCCCAGCTCGGTTACGCGATACAGTAATTCTTGGTTCATAACAAAGTCACTGATAGGTGCTGGTGGCTTCACAGTAAGAATAAGGTCTTCCTGTAGCAGGAAGCGAGTCACACCAGACCACAAGGGATCTGTTCTTTGGGCATTCTTTACATCCTCAGCACTAAACGGAGGATCAGCAGTTATTACGCTAACATGACGCGATAAAGCATCTGCAACTACATTTGACTTGCCAGGTAAATGTTCAAAGGTAGGGTTGAACTCTTGGATAGTTAAGGACCATCTAGCTAGTCTTCCAGTAGGTTGTTTATTCTGGAACAATGGTATTAGAGGTGCATGATCTGTCAAGACATGGACAGGGTACTGATAAATTATGTCTCGGAAGTGTTTTAAAGACCACACTATTGCTAAGGCTTCTTGCTCAGTTACTGTATAATTCCTTTCAGCCTTTGTAAGGACTCGACTAGCAAATGCAACTGCGTTGTATTTACTATCAATCTTCTGTGCAAGAACTGCACCAATGCCTATAGAACTGGCATCAGTGGTTAAATAGAAAGGCTTTGTGAAATCTGGGAATTTTAAGATTGGAGCAGAAGTTAATCTTTCTTTCAAGGTTTGAAATGCTTTTTCCTGACTGAAGGTCCAAACAAATGGAGCATCTTTCTTAAGCAACTCAGTTAGAGGAGCTGCTATTGAGGAAAAATTGGCAATATATGATCTATAAAAACCTGCTAAGCCCACAAAGGATCTTACGGCATCAGCAGTTTTGGGAGTTGGAAAATTCAATACTGCATCTACTTTACTCGGTCAGTCATAACCCTCTAGGAGTGACTACGTGACCCAGAAACTTAATTTCTGATCTGAAAAATTGACATTTAGACAGTTTGATCTTTAGATTGGCTTCTTCAAGCTTACTCAGTACCTTCTCTAGTCTTTCTAAATGCTTATTTACATCCTCGGACATAACAATTACGTCATCTAAATATACCATTAGATCTTTTCCTATAAGGCCTCTAAAGATATTGGTCATGAGCCTCGAGAATGTAATAGGTGAGGATCTTAATCCGAAAGCCATACGACAGAATTCGAAATGACCTGTTGGAGTAGAGAATGCGGTGAGCTCTTGGCTGTCCTCATGAAGAGGAACTTGCCAAAACCCTTGTAACAAATCGAGGGTTGAGAAGACCTTATTATCTCCTATATTGCGTAACAGGTCACCAAGTACAGGAAGTGGGAAACGGTCTGGAATTGTTTTCGCATTTAACTTCCTAAAATCAATCACTGGGCGCCAAGTACCGTCCTTCTTAGGTACTAGGATTAAGGGCGCATTCCAAGGTGAGTTACTAGGTACGATCACGCCATCGTCAAGCATCTTATTTATTAATTCCTCTGCGACAGCGACTTGTGAATGCGGCATCCTGTACGCAGGTACATAAATTGGTCTGGTACCAGGTTCAAGTGGGATACGATGGGACAATAGGTTCGTTAAACCCATCTTCTCACCTGGTAAGGCAATTGCTCTACGGTGTTTATTCAATAGTTTCAACAACCGTCCGACTTCGTCTGGAAAGTCAGTAGAAGCTAAGTCTTTCTCTTCTACTGGTGGAATAGACTGGTCCGGTGGAGTGGATGGATCCTCCCCGGTTGAAATAGCACCGACCCACTGGTCAGGTGGCAACTCATCCTCAACCCGAATAGGGTAAGGGTAGTGAACAAGATCAACAATGATGGTATTGGCTCTGAGTCGAACACTGTGACCCAAGGTATTAGCGACAAGTAGAAATATCTTACTGTCTTGGACAGTATGTAAAGATGGCTCAACAAATAAACCCTTCACTCTGCAGGAATTACTGTCAACTAGAACATTGTCACCATCTGGAACATGGGGGACAACAACAGACACTCTAGTGAGGGCACTAGCTGCTACAGAGGTATCTTTCTGCAGACGGCACGTGACGTCGACAAGAGATGGCATTACTAATTTCAAATAGGTGTTTTCCGACAAGGCGTCCCCTGTGGAGAAACTACTACTTGAATTAGTCGGCATTGCCGAGATAGACTCAGTACTCAAGGCGGTCCGGGATACCTCCGGTACCTGAGTAGGCTGGGCACTATCTTGCAAATAATGATCCGATATATCCATTGCCCCTCTATAAACATGTACATCCTGAAGCCTACCCATCAACCTTTTATCCACCAATACATAATCCAACAAACTACTTTCTTTACATGCTATATCATACCTTGTATATTTATTTATCCTCTTTTTCATAAAATATGTATTACTTATTACCAAACCTCTTTCTACACATAACTCAATTAATGGTTCCCCATTTACATTTACCCCTGGCACCCCAAATTTACCTACTACTCCCTCCACAACATTTTTACCCACTTTAGCATTAAGATCCCCAACCACAATTACTCTCTCACTTGGTTCAAAACTCCCCACACACTCAACATTTCCCCAAATCTCTCTCTCTCCTCTACACTTCTCTCTTCTCCAGGTGCATAAACACTTACTATAACCCACTTTTCACATCTAACCTTTATTTTACTCCACATAATCCTTGTATTTATACATTTATATTCCCTCTTTACCTGTTATAACTGATTATTCAACATTATTGCCACTCCTTTAGCTCTAACTCTATTTGAAACCCCTGATCTAATCCCATTTATTTCTCCCCACTGAAACTCTCCTACCTCCTTCAGCTTTGTCTCACTTAAAGCCAGGACATCCAACTTCTTTTCATTCATAACATCTACAATCATCTCTTTCTTATCATTCGTACAACATCCACACACATTCAAACATCCCACTTTGATGGTTTTCTTCTTTTTCTTTTTAGTAAGCTATACAGGAAAAGGGGTTACTAGCCCATTGTTCCCGGCATTTTAGTTGACTTTTACAACACGCATGGCTTACGGAGGAAAGATTCTTATTCCACTTCCCCATGGATATGAAAGGAAAAGCAATAAGAACAAGAACTATTAAGATAAAATCAAAGAAAACTCAGATGAGTGTGTATACATAAACGTGTACTACATGTTTGCGTAGCGTGACCTAAGTGTAAGTAGAAGTAGCAAGACGTACCTGAAATCTTGCATGTTTATGAGACAGAAAAAAGACACCAGCAATCCTACCATCATGTAAAACAAATACAGGCTTTCGTTTTACACTCACTTGGCAGGATGGTAGTACCTACCTGGGTGGTTGCTGACTACCAACCAACAGTGGTACCTCGGTATACGTCCTTAATCCGTTCCAGGACCTTGGACTATATCAAACAGGATGAATTCCAAACGAATTTTCCCATCAGAAATACGTATAGAGAAAATGAATAATCTGTTCCCATGAAAAAAAAATCGTATTGTTATTGGCATATTATACATTGATGGGGTTGTATAAAATAATTTAAATACTGCTTAATACTAAAATCTGTAATTTAAACACTGCTTAATACTAAAATACATACATAAATACAAAAGAATTAGATGAAATAAATGCAGATTTAACCTCGCTTTACTTTGCTGAAAAGTCGAGTGTCTACTAGGATAGTGCTGAGAAGGGAGGAGGAGGAAATGTTATTGTTTGGAAAGAGAGTCCCCTTCTCTTTTCCGTATCTTTTTTACTATTTGGACCTGGTTGAAGCTCACTAGGTTTTACTTTTACTAAAAATCTGTCCAAAGAACTTTGCTTCTGCCTTCTCCTCAGGATGTTTCAGAAATGTGACATTGTCTGGTCATTCCAGACTATGCTATTATGGCTTGTTTGGGCTTTGTTGGGTGGTACTTCTCTGCAAAGTTTTTGACATCCATCCATTTGCAAAGATTTTCTTGATTAACCCTTTAACTGTCCAAACGTAGATATACGTTTGTACGCGTACTGCTCCGAACGTAGATCTACGTTTTATTTTTCATTCCTTCAAATTTAGTGCGATAGACCTGAGTCACCTAGACATTAGAGAATGGGTCTGTGCCCTCAGTGTGCACAGTATTAAAAAAATCCTGGACCACTTAGTACCAGATCCACCAGGCTGTGATGGATATGTGGGGCAGCGGGCCTCCAGCAGCAACAGCCTGGTTGACCAGGCAAGCACCAGACAAGCCTGGCCCATGGCTGGGCTCAGAGAGTAGATAAACTCTTGAAACTCTTCAAAGGTATATCAAAGGTTGTGGGAGCACCAGTTCAATTGAGCTCCAGCTAGAGCAAATAGTGTGGCAAACACTGGGGATTCACTGATGTCATGTAGCATTAACACTTCCCTTATAAGAGGAAAGTAAAAATAGGTTAGATAAATACATGAGTGGCTGAGAGTTGGACCTGACTAGCTTGTGCTACTAGGTCTGATGCCATGCTCCTTCCTTCAGAGGATGTGACCTGACTAGGTGGGTCATTGGTCCAAGCCAGGGGGTGACATGGACTTGCCTTGCATGGGCCAGTAGGCCTGCTGCAGTGTTCCTTCTTATTTATGTTCTTATGTATTCGACAGGCTGGCTGGCTTTGGCTGTCTCTGGCTGTCTATATCTCTGTCTATATCTGTCTGTATATCTGTCTATATCTCTATATCTGTCTGTCCTATATCTGTCTATCTATACAGTGGTCCCCCGAGTAACGAACACCCCGGAAATCGTACAATTATGTAAGTATAATATTGTAAGTGCTTGTGGAACTGTATTTTTTGGGGCCTGAAATAGACTAACCTACGTGACATTATTCCTTAAGGGAGTAAATTCGTTCGGTAATGGCACTTGAGCAGGCTTCTGGGATGAAGTTTTTTCGTTACTCAGGGGACCACTGTATATATATCTGTAATATCTCTCTCTCTGTCTCTCTCTCTCACATGTACACATAAGTACAGTTATTATACATAGTGTAAATTACCTAGGATAACCCAAAAATTCCAGGCAAAGTGCTATACAATGCTTGTAGATATAAAACATAATAAGCATGACTGGCAAGTAATACGCTTTGTCATGTCACTTCTGCATAGAGTATAATACCTTTTCGTTTACGAGCCGCACTCTGAGACTGAGACACACAGACGGAAAGACACACACACAGGCAGACAGAAAGACAGATAAGCAGAGGTAGACAGATATAGACAGTGAAAACAAAGCTCACATTCATCAATGTCATTGGACTGTCAGTGTTATCTGACAACTTGTCATAACACCATTCTTCAAGGAGTTTCATATTATACTCCAGGCACACATGGGCAGGCAGACAGAAAGACAGATAAGCAGAGCTAGACAGATACAGACACATAGACAGATAGATGCAGACAGATAGACAGATAGATAGACAGATAGAAAGACATATAGATAGATACAGACAGTGAAAACAAAGGGAGGGTTCCCTGCACACATTCATTCATCAATGTCACTGCCTTGTCAGTAGTTATCTGACAATTGTCATAACACCATTCTTCAAGGAGTTTATTATATACTCCAGGATGTCTAAAACATTGCTGGGACCTATAAATACTTTGTATATATTTATAGACAATAGTAAATGACCAAGGCAGGTGAAAATGTTCACCTGTTGGTGTGATTGTGACTATTTGAGTACTATTTCAGTACCTAATATTAGTGTTAGAATAAAAATTGGCTATGAAATCACAAGAACTATTATAAATTGTAATTATCAGAACATGAAAATTATATAAATTAAAATAAAAACTAGAAAAAAAGTATATCCGCAATACTTCTGCAAGCGGCAGGACTTGATGTTGCCGTCAGGTGAGCATCCAGCACCAACTTGGCGGGCTTATATCTCGGTAAGTACTGGCCCTAATTTTTTTTTAGCCTAAAAAATTTTTTTTTTCAAAATATTCGGAGCAGTACGCGAGTCAACGTATATCTACGTTTGGACAGTTTAAGGGTTAAAGGAGGGGTCTGGGATGTTTGCTGTTTAGAGTGACATCTGGACTGTCATATCTGCACACCTCTCCAAATACAGTGGAACCTCGGTTAACGAAAAAACTTCATCCCAGAAGCCTGCTCAAGTGCCATTACCGAACGAATTTACTTAAGAAATAATGACACGTAGGTTAGTCTATTTCAGACCCCCAAAAATACACTTCCACAAGCACTTACAATATTATACTTACATAATTGTACGATTTCCGGGGTGTTCGTTAACCGAGGGTCCACTGTACAGTGGACCCTCGGTTAACGAAAAAACTTCATCCCAGAAGCCTGCTCAAGTGCCATTACCGAACGAATTTACTTCCTTAAGAAGCCCACCACCTCTATAACAAACATTGCCCTAAAAAAACTAAACAGATCACAGCTAAGAGACTTAACAATCCCTGGCTAACACCCAGCATCCTTAAATCCATTAACAAAAGGCACCAATATGAAAAACAATACAGACGGGGTCTAATAACCAGAGAACAATCCAAACGCTACTCATCAATCCTTACCAGCCTGATAAGAAGATCAAAAAAATTGCATTATGAGAACAGACTCCAGAACATAAAAGGTGATATGAAAAAGACCTGGAAGACCCTATCTGCAATTCTAGGAAATAATAAGATAGCGAAAAACAACACCATCAAATTATCAAGAGCAGATGAACCCCTACTCTCACCTACTGAGACAGCAAACAGACTTAATGTTTTCTTCTCCACCATAGGAAAGAATCTAGCGAGTAAAATCCCAAGCTCAAACACCCGTCCAACAGACTACCTCACAAACACCTACCCTAATACGCTATTCCTAGCTCCTACCAACCCAATTGAAGTCTCGCTCATAATCAACACCCTTAAAAACAAGGCAGGAGACATAAACAGCTTACCAACTTTTATGTACAAAAAAGCTTCACAGGTACTGTCACCAATTATAGCAACACTATTCAATAAATCCATTGAAGCCTCTACCTTTCCATCAATTCTCAAAATAGCTAGGGTCACCCCGATCCACAAAGGAGGTGATCAAACAGACCTGAATAATTATAGACCAATTTCTAATTTACCATTGCTTTCTAAAATCTTCGAAAAATTAATTCATAGACAAATCTATTCCTACCTCGTCTCACACAATGTACTCAACCCCTGTCAATTTGGATTCAGGACAAACAAGAGCACAAACGATGCTATTATGCACATGTTGGAGTTAATATATACAGCACTTGAGAAAAGAAGTCCCACTGGGAATCTTCATTGATCTCGCAAAGCTTTTGATACAGTCGACCATGATTTACTGCTCACAAAATTAGCACACTATGGTATAAGGGGCACCCACTCAACTACCTAAATCATACCTCACCAACAGAAGCCAATACGTGTACACAAATGGAGCGAACTCTTCCACACAACAAATTACAGTCGGAGTCCTCAAGGAAGTGTCCTGGGGCCACTCCTATTCCTCATTTACATGAATGACCTACCGAATGCATCACAACTACTCAAACCCATTTTATTTGCAGATGACACAACATATGTCTTCTCTCACCCAAATTCAGTTATACTGGCCAACACTGTTAATGCCGAATTACAGAAAATATCAACATGGATGATGACTAACAAGCTTACTCTCAATACTGACAAGACCTACTTCATACAGTTTGGAAGCAAAGTCACAAATGTTCCACTTAACATAACACTTAATGGTACACCCATCACAAGACTCACAGAGGGAAAATTCCTAGGAATCCACCTTGACAGTAGCCTTAAATTCCAAACACATATACAACAAATTTCCAAGAAAATCTCGAAGACAGTAGGCATATTATCAAAGATACGCTATTATGTACCTCAATCAGCTCTCCTTGCACTATATCATTCACTTATCTACCCGTATCTCACCTATGGAATCTGTGCATGGGGATCAACAACGTTAAATCACCTTAGACCACTCATAACACAACAAAAGGCCGCAGTCAGAATGATAACAAATTCCCACTCTAGACAGCATACTCCACCAATATTCAAAAGTCTCAAACTACTCACCGTAAAGAACATTCATACTTACTCTTGTGCCTACTACATATATAAAACTTTACACTCTAATATAAACCCTCTGCTCAAAATTCTCCTCACCAACTTTAATAGGACCCATGACCACAACACAGACACAGATCACTTTTTGATATACCCCGTGTTCATATCAACCTATGTAAAAATTCTATGCACATAAAGGGCCCCAGAATCTGGAATTCATTACCAGTAAATATTAAGATAATCTCTGAATCAATTAAGACTCAACTCAAACCACCTACTACCCAAACTAAATGATCATACTATAAACTACTTTAAATGCCTATTACTTTCCTATCGATAATTCATTTAATAATAGTACACAGGGATACGATATTAATCCGTCAGAGAGGCATATTTTAAACGAAATCGTAAACGAATCAATTTTCCCCATAAGAAATAATGGAAATAAATTTAATCCGTCCAAGACTTCCAAAAGTAGTTAAATAAATATTTTTAGAACTTTTGGACATTAAATAATACAAATTGAATAAAGAATACATAAATACATGCAAATATTGTACAATAACATGTCACTTACATTTATTGAAGAGTTGTTGATGTGTGGAGGACGGGAGGAGGGGAGAAGGTGGAGTAGTATGCTAGTGTTTGGAAGGGAATCCCCTTCCATTAACACTGCAGGTGGTAAGTTCTTTTCTGGGGTTACTTCCCTTTTCTTTGAATGCCACTAGGACCAGCTTGAGAGTCACTAGACCTCTTTCTAACAACAAATTTGTCCAGGGAGCTCTGTGTCTGGCGATTCTTTAACACATCCCTGAAATGACACACCACTGTGTCATTGTACAGGTTGCCAGCACGGCCTGCAACAGCATGGTTAGGGTGATATTCATCCATAAATGCTTGCACCTTCTCCATTGCACAAATGTCCTAATCCTTGAAGAAGGCACATTCTTCCATTTTTGTTCCACCTCCACCTCCTCTCTGAACCATTGTCCTGACCTCTGCTCTCTTGTTCCAGTTGCTGTTGAAGCTCTTGCAGATCTTCAGTGGTTAGCTCTTCCTGTGCTCCTCCACCAACTGTTCCACATCCTCACCACTCACCTCTAACCCCAAAGACTTGCCCAATTCCACAATTTCTTCCAAAACAGGCTCAGGCTCAGGCTCAGTTCTGAGGCTCAGCCCCAAAACCTTCAAAATCCCTCTCTAGGACACAGTCTGGCCACAATTTTCTCCAGGCAGAGTTCAAAGTCCTGGTAGTCACTCCCTCCCAAGCCTTACCTATAAGGTGTACACAATGCAGCATATGGAAATGTTTTTCCAAAATTCTCTTAGGGTTATGTTCATGTCTGTGGTCACATCAAAGCACTTTTGAAACATTGCTTTGGTATAGAGTTTTTTAAAGTTGGAAATGACCTGCTGGTCCATGGGCTGGAGGAGAGGAGTGGTATTAGGGGGCAAGAACTTCACTTTGATGAATTTAAACTCCTCCACAATTTTCTCTACCAAGTTTGGAGGATGACAAGGAGCATTGTCCATTATCAGGAGGCACTTAAGTGGCAAATTATTTTCCTCGAGATATTTCTTCACACTGGGGCCAAACACTTCATTGAACCAATCTAAGAAAATGTCCTTTGTGACCCAAGCCTTTTTGTTAGACTTCCACATCACACACAAGTTAGACTTGCTGACACCGCATCTGCCAAACACTCAGGGATTTTCAAAAAGATACACTAGTAAAGGCTTCACTTTGCAATCACCACTGGCATTGGCACAAAGCATCAAAGTTAGCCTGTCTTTCATAGGCTTATGTCCTGGCTGTGCCTTTTCCTCCTGAGTAATATAGGTCCTGTTGGGCATTTTCTTCCAAAACAGGCCTGTTTCATCACAATTAAACACTTGTTGGGGGAGGAATTGTTCAGCCTCTAGGTACTCCTGGAATTCAGGCACATATTTTTCAGCCGCACTTTTGTCACAACTGGCTCCCTCACCATGCCTCACAACACTATGTATGCCAGTACGCTTCTTAAATTTTGAAACCAGCCTCTGCTGGCTTTAAATTCGCTCACTTCACTCGTTGCAGGCATTTTCTTAAGGAGATCATCATGCAACTGCCTTGCTTTTTCACATATTATTCCCTCCGAAACAGTATCTCCTGCTAACTGTTTCTCGTTGATCCACACCAACAACAACCTTTCCACATTTTCCAGCACTTGTGGTCTGTGTTTTGTGATCACAGATGCACCTTTTGCAACAACAGCTTCCTTGATTTTACTTAAATATTTCTTATCCACAATGGTAGAGATGGTAGAATAGGGTTTACCATACAGCCTGGCCAGCTCACTGATACGCACTCCACTTTCATATTTTTCTATTATCTCCTTCTTCATTTCTATCGTACATATATTTCTGTTCCTCTTTGCCACAGGCTTAGCACTAGGATCTTTCCTTGGACCCATGGTAGCTTATTTAGCAGTTGCAAGCACTAAAAACAGTGGAATAATGACAATATACTGGTATGAATGCGTGGGTGTGGGTGGGTGGTCGCTCTCGCTTGTAAACAATAGCACACTGACGCTCCCTGGAGTGCGCGCTCAGCTGGGCTCCAAGCGGACAGGTCCGGTACGAAAGGCGTAAGACGAATCAATCAACGGATGTCGCATTCAAATTTCTTACGTTATAAGTAACGGATATCGAATATAACGTAAGGTGATAACAACGTAAGTCGAGGTACCACTGTATTAAGATAATCTTGTCTGAAAATCAATTTAAGACTCAACTCAAAAACCACCTACTCACCCAAACCTAAATGATCATGCTATAAACTACTTTGAAAAATGCTCATTGTTACTTTCCTATACGATAATCTCAATTTTTAATAATATGTTACTATTATGTTACCCCCTACTCATATTATAAGTTAATGTCAAAAATGCTCAATGTTATTTTCCTTAAGATAATCTCAATTCCATATTATCATTCAAGAATCTTAACACCTGTAACAATCTAAGATCTAATATCATTATATAATAATTTAAACAGTAAAATTTCATCATATTGTAATTTTGAAAATAATTTTTAACTAGAATAAACTCAATAAATTTCTCTAATATTAAGTACATAGTTTTTAAGGACTAGAATAAGCTGCCCCTAATGCCATGGCATGTCAGTGGCTCTCCTTGCACTCAATTTACATTGTAACTTCCGATACCCATGTAATCTGCAATGAAATAAAATTTGTTTGTTTGTTTGTTTGTATAACCCAAAACCAATCTCTCAAACAAAAACTCCTACCCAACCCATCTACTCCATCCATGGAATATGCTTTAATAATTAGGGCACTATAAAATAGGGTACTGAAGGAGCTGAAGCACCTGGTTCACCACAAGACCACCAAAGGAGCTGAAGTAGGTGGTGGCCAAGGGTTAGGCAAGTGAAGAATTCCCTGTATTAAGATACCAAGATGTTGCTGTGTCAGACAGTAACTCCAGGCTGATGGACTGACCACCTCAAACTCCTCCTGTTCTTCACGATTTTCTTTTGTATGGACTGATGAAGCCTCTGTGTGGCGAAACGTTTCCTCAATAAAGATACATAAGAACATAA
Source organism: Cherax destructor (assembly GCA_009830355.1). NCBI lineage: Eukaryota > Metazoa > Arthropoda > Malacostraca > Decapoda > Parastacidae > Cherax > Cherax destructor. The sequence goes on along the minus strand of WNWK01004325.1, from coordinate 114,623 downwards.
GAAATGAGGAACACTGCAGCAGGCCTGTTGGCCCATACTAGGCAAGTCCTTCCCAATCCATCTCACTAACAGAATATTTGCTCAACCTAATTTTCAATGCATATGTGTCTAATAAACACAAAAGCAGTATAAAAATGTGATCCTTTATTGTGTTTATTTTTCCATTGTGTCTGTATTTTATACCATTTATTTCCATTGCATATGTGTAATTTATCAGCCTAGTAGGCTTATTGAAGCTAGCACCTTGGGTAGTTTTAAATTAGGTTGGATAAATTCATGAGTGAGAGGGGTTGGTTTTGAGTGAGACTCACATGAGTAAATATAATTATCAAAGCTTATTTCTTGGATAGAATTGAAAATTTGGTTGGGCAAATATTCTATTAGTGGGGTGGATTGTGAAGGACCTGCCTAGTATGGGCCAAGAGGCCTGCTGCAGTGTTCCTCCTTTCTTATGTTCTCTCTCTCTCTGCACAGGTCATTAAGTTATAATATTTGAAGCTGCAATGTTAATTTGTAAATCATAAGAACAAGTTTGTGGGAAACAAACATGCAAGCTCTGTAATTTAGGTTATAATATCCGCCACATCCGCTTTGTTAGGCCCGGATGCGGATATTTATTTAATAGTGATTACGGATGCAGACGCGGATGCGGATGTCTCACTTAGGAAAAATACGGATGCGGATGTCTCATTTAGAAAAATACGGATGCGGATGTCTCATTTAGAAAAAATACGGATGCGGATGTAAGAATTTATGCGGATGCTCCGGGGATGCGGATATCCGATACATCCCTAGTGTATAAGCCCACTGTCACCACATACTGGTCGACAGACCACCTGATTTCAACCCCATCTTTCAGTGACATTATACCAGTGAATCGATTTCTGCTACTGTTTCGTATGCTACACTTCAGACAAAACAAGGCCTGACAGAAACAACAGGTTATATAAGATCAGGAATGTGTTTATGTACCTGAAACAAAAGTGCTGTATGTATTTTTTATCCCTTCAGGAAGCTTGTTATTGATGAGTCTTTGATTTTGTTCAAAGGCAGACTGTCGTTCAAGCAGTATATATCAAGCAAGAGGAAACGTTTTGGTATAAGTTATTTGTACTGTGTGATTGCAAAAGTGGTCTGGTTTTGGATATAATTGTGTACACTGGCAGTAATACATTGCAAGATACCAGGAAGTTATTGGGTATCTCTGGTGATGTGGTTAGAACAATGATGGAACCATATCTTGGTAAGGGGCATATATTATATACATGTATACTGATACAGTGGACCCTCAGAAATTGAACATAATCCGTTCCAGGAGCTTGTTCTTAACTCAAAATGTTCGAAAATCGAATCAATATTTCCCATAAGAAATAATGGGAATACAATTAATCCATTCCTGCTGTCAGGAGGCATGACAAAATAGTACTTCACTATGACGCTATTATCAACTCGACAGCTTATTATCTATCACAATTCATCTAATATGACATAATAAACAATATAAATAACATAAAAACCTGATATACACTCTAGAATGAATAAAATATGTAGTATGTCATTACGAATGTGGTGGCGGGGGAGGAGGACTTTCCAGTCTGCTTCACGGAGTGAACAGAAATTCATTCCTGTCCAGGCTGGTAACAGCAGCAGCAGCAGCAGCAGCAGCAGCAACAACAACTACTGGTTTGTTTACAAAACTTCTACACTCTCATTCTCTTGTTTATTCATTTAATCTTGTTTACTCACCTCTTACTCTACATTAAGACTGCCTCTTACCATCACTGCCTCTTACCATCACTGCCTCTTACCATCACTGCCTCTTACCATCACTGCCTCTCATCACCACTGCCTCTAACACTGCCTCAACCAATGAACAAGCTCCAAACACAATTAATTGTGAAATGTTTGGAAGAGCAAGCAGGGTAATGTTCACTGGAGGATAAACAAAGCTAGACTGACGACGCCTGGGCGGACAGGTCTGGTACGCACTTGTTCAATTAGCGATAATGTGTTCGATTACCGAAACAATATCACCTTCGCTAGTGCACTACTGTATAAACATTTAAAAATATACCAGAAATACGTATTATAAATGGTGCAAAGGTGACATTAAAACAATATCAAAGATGGTTGACACAAACCCATAACCATTATAGTATGCTCCTCACTTAGCGATGAATTCATTTACCGACGAGGTCTTAGGAATGGAACCTGTCATTAAGTGAGGAGAGGGTGTACATATAAAATATGCAATAACTTTAAAACCTGTAATTTTTGGAAAGTTTCTAGGCATAATAGAGATGTGCTCGCGGAGAATGTAAACAAACCGGGTGGGGCGCTCCGTATTAGACTGCTTGCCACATACTTTTGGTCATAATTTGAAATCACCGTATTAGCGGAATGGCATAAGGTGAAACACCGTAAAGCAGGGCCCAACTGTATACAGTGGTACCTCGAGTTACGATGGTCCCCAAAATCGCCCTTTTATGTAAGTTTATTTTTTTAAATGCTTTTGTAAGTATATTTTTGGGGGTGTAAAAGGACTAGTCTATTTTACATTATTCCTTATGGGGATAAATTCGTTTGGTAATGGCACTTGAACAGCATTCTCGAACGAAAAAATATCATAACTCGAGGTACCACTGTATATGTAGTGTCTAGTTGTATATAGTGTCGAGTCTAGTCTATGCCTATTGTGGAACTCCGTGACTTAGAGCGGGGCCCCTGGCCTACCACTCGTGTGAGGATCTCTTGACGTCATAGCTAGCAAGGGAGCCTATCGATAAAGTAGCTGGGATTATCTAAGTATACAGGTCGGCAATCATTCATCCGGTTCCATCAGTTATTTGGCACTATTTTTGGCTAGAATAATTTCAAATTTCAGGGTCGCCACACCAACCTGCTGCTACTATTTGGTGGCGCTACTTGCTGCATAAGTCATTCTAATTTCTTTTTCTCCATTTATTGTTATAACCTGCTTGCTTTTAGCCCTAGCCATGGTTCCAACGAATAAAAGAAATGCTTCTCGTTGTGTAAAGCACATACACAGTACATTGTCCATAAAAGATAAGGTGACTGAAGCCACTGTTGGTTGCCATGAGCTCAGTCTTGTGATGCAGGGGAATATGCTTTATTATTACGCTAATATCAACATTACGGCTTATTTACCTATCACAATTGATCTAATATGACATAATGAACAATACAGTGAGCCCCCGGTTCTCGTGATTAATCCGTTCCAGAGGGCTTAATGAACACTAAATATAACGAACTCCGAATCTATTTTCCCCATAAGAAATAATGGAAATGAAATTAATCCGTTCCAGACACCCAAAAGTATTAAAATAAAATATTTTTTTTACAACATATAGACATTAAATTACACACAAAACAATGAGAAATAAAGAAATAATAGTACAATAACATGTCACTTACATTTATTGAAGAGTTTTTGATGTATGGAAGATGGGAGGAGGGGAGAGGATAGAAGTTTTTTCATTGTTTGGAAGGGAAATCCCCTTCTATAAAGACATCAGGTAACAAGTCCTTGCCTTCCTGCTACACTCCCTGCATGCCTGCTACACTCCCTGCATGCCTGCTACACTCCCTGCATGCCTGCTACACTCCCTGCATGCCTGCTACACTCCCTGCAGGCCTGCTACACTCCCTGCAGGCCTGCTACACTCCCTGCAGGCCTGCTACACTCCCTGCAGGCCTGCTACACTCCCTGCAGGCCTGCTACACTCCCTGCAGGCCTGCTACACTCCCTGCAGGCCTGCTACACTCCCTGCAGGCCTGCTACACTCCCTGCAGGCCTGCTACACTCCCTGCAGGCCTGCTTGCAGCTCACTCCCTGCAGGCCTGCTACACTCCCTGCAGGCCTGCTACACTCCCTGCAGGCCTGCTACACTCCCTGCAGGCCTGCTACACTCCCTGCAGGCCTGCTACACTCCCTGCAGGCCTGCTACACTCCCTGCAGGCCTGCTACACTCCCTGCAGGCCTGCTACACTCCCTGCAGGCCTGCTGCACCTCCCCTGCAGGCCTGCTACACTCCCTGCAGGCCTGCTACACTCCCTGCAGGCCTGCTACACTCCCTGCAGGCCTGCTACACTCCCTGCAGGCCTGCTACACTCCCTGCAGGCCTGCTACACTCCCTGCAGGCCTGCTACACTCCCTGCAGGCCTGCTACACTCCCTGCAGGCCTGCTACACTCTTTACCACAGGGCTGGCATTAGGAGCTTTCTTGGGGCCCATGGTGGCTTATTTAGCAGTTGCAAGCACTAAAAACACTGGAATAATGACAAAATGGTATGAATGTGTGGGTGGCGTGGGTGGTGGTCACTCGCTGGTAAACAATAGCACACTGATGCTGAATGGAGTGCCCGGGCCCGCTCAGGCCACGTGTACGCGTCCGGGACGAATCATGAACTCCGAGCGGATTCATTAACACTGAGCCAAAATTTTCGTGAAAAACTTAACAAACACCGATTTTAACAAACTCCGACGCTAACGAACACCGGGGGTTGACTGTATAACATAAAAACATGGTAAATACTCCAGAATGAATAATATTTGGCATAATACCGAGTGGTTCGACGGAGGTATGGGATACAAGTACCATTCTCCTATCCCTGTCTTGGGGGCTTATATTAGAAAAAATGGAGTGTAGCACAGGGCTAACTGATATTCACTAGTAATGCACCATAAAACTGAAACAAAAAAGCTATTTTCTCTACATAGATTATCATACATAGCAGCATATGTGTAGAGAACCTAGGATAACCCAAAAAAGTTAGTGACTTATTTCCAGTACCTGCTTGGGCTTGCCATATAGGATTTTTGGTAAATATTTTTTTTCTCAGTTTGTTGGGCTATCTTATTGAAACTTGGGCAATGTATGATGGAAAGATGCTTCTTAATGTACACCAGAAATGAAAGAAACCGGACGATAAATAACGGAGTTCATTTCTCAGCCATTAGCCGCCCCTAAGCGGTATATTTTCATATGGGTTTTATGGTTGTATTCTCGTTTTTGTGGTCTCATTTGATAGAATGGAAGATATATTACAGAAATAGATATGATTTTGATTGGTTTCACGATGAAAAGTACACCTTGAAATTGAGCTCAAAGTAGTGGAAATGTTCGATTTTTGCCGATGTTCAATGAACTTTCTTGTGTAAGTCAAGTTGGTTAACTTTATTAAGTGTATTCTAACCTAACCACTCTTTAATCTGGCAAACTCAATAATCTGGCACACTACAGGTCCCAATGATGCCGGATTTTTGATGGCCGACCTGCACTACACAAGTACACAGTAACAAACACTACTGACACCTATATGATTGTCATTATTCCTCAGAATCAGTCTTGTCTTGTGTGCAGGTAGAAATTATTCATGCATTAAATGTATAACATCCTCTCAGTTGAATAACTAGGATTTTTATGTATGTACTAATTTTGTTTTTTGTATTTATAATTTTTTTAATGTTGATTTTATAATTTTTCATCTGTTCTTCCACAGTGTAGCAGCAGTGCCTCAGGTGCCCAATAGATTTAGCAACGATGGTAGCTTTTTTGAACAATTCAAGAAGTTGGCTGAAAAGCAAACAGGTAATCATATTATTGGTACACACAAAACCCCTGCATATGTGATGATTCGGTCTGACTTGTGACCATTACCTAGTCACATACTAGTTCATGTTCCAAGTCGGACTGAAACATTGTCACAAGTTTCTTTCTCTTATGTGTGGGTTGTTTATGTATTGTTCCAGTCACGGTATTGTGCCTTTGTATACTTTGATATTATTGGTTTAATTTCTTGAGGTCCTTCCTGACAGCACTCTTTCTTCATGGGGGGAAGGGTGCCTTGATGTCAGTAAAGATTTCTTGATATAAGGAATTGGAGCTACCCCTCACCTTTGGAATAAAAATTTGCCTCTCCCTCCCCTTCCCCAGTCTTCAGACTTTTTATGACCCCTTCAAGTTTAGCACTTCCCCATGGATATAATAATCCTCATAGTTCCATAGTTAATATTGCATTCACTTTTTTAGGAATACTGTATCTGAATTTTGTTTAACATTCCTTAACCTATTTCTGCTTTTATTTTGACATAGAAATACAAGTAAAAAAATCTTTTCTATTATCATCTAATAGTGCTCTTAATATTTTCATTTTATATGCAAAGTAACAGGTTATATTCAAAGTTTTCTGTAAGAGAATTGTTTAAATGTTTTAGGTGATGCTTAGTGTTTAATCAGTTATCTTTACCTAAAAATATTTGTATTTTCATGCAATACCTGAATAATATTCAGACATTGCTCCATCACAAGCATAGCTAATATTAATTTGTAATTATTTGTACTATTATAATGTACAGCACTTAGGTTCATTAAAAGTATGATTGCAAAGTATCAACAAAGCTTTTCTTATATGGGAGAAATACTGTACTGAATGAGTTATATAGTGAATTTTGTTTTTAACCTATCAGTGAGCACAAGTATTAAAGACATAAAAAAAAAAGGTGAAAAGAAAAGTGAAATTGGGAAGCAGAAATTCATAGTGAATAATCAAGGATTGGACTATTGAGCACTTAGGCCTATAGAGGTGTCATGTGCATAGATTTTCCTAACTAGTCAGTAAGATAGTTACGAGTAAGCATAAGTCCCTAACTTGTCTTTTTCTCTCCCCAATTCCTCCTCTTTTCTGCTTTTTTTTAACTTGTCTTTATATTTTCTCTCTGCATACATTGCATTTCTGTTGAGATATCTTATGATTATGTATCTTTCAGATGTAAAAGTGGAGACTCCATACTCTACAGACAAGTGCAAATCCTCACGACCAGTTACAAACAAACTGAAAGCCTTTAACCAAATTCCTCCACCAAGAACCTTGAATCCTGCCCATTCAGTGTCACAGGGACAAGATTACACGTCCTTCTCCAGTCTAGATGTTGAAAAGGTTAAGACAGAATTTGAATTTAAAGTAAGTACGTACAGTAATTTAAAATTTAAGGATTACAGTGGAACCTTGGTTTTCGTTTGCCCTTGTTTTCGTTGAATTCAATTTCAGACTACTTTTTTCATCAAAATTTTGTCCCAGTTTTCATTCATCACCTCTGTACCAAACGTGTCTGCCTGCCTGTGCCCACACAAAGCAGAAGTGCAGAAGCTAGAGGATCAGGCATGTGTAACAGGAAGGGCACTGCAATGGATCAGAGAATACCTGACAGAGAGGCAACAGCGAGTTATGGTACAAGATGAGGTATCACAATGGGTGCCTGTGATGAGCGGGGTTCCACAGGGGTAAGTCCTAGGACCAGTGCTGTTTTTGGTATATGTGAATGACATGACGGAAAGGATACTCAGAAGTGTCCCTGTTTGCAGATGATGTGAAGTTAATGAGAAGAATTAAATCAGATGAGGATCAGGCAGGACTCCAAAGAGACCTAGACAGGCTGAACACGTGATCCAGCAACTGGCTACTCGAATTTAACCCAGCCAAATGTAAAGTCATGAAGATCGGGGAAGGGCAAAAGAAGACCGCAGACAGTATGTATAGGCTAGGTGGCCAGTATAGGCTAGGTGGAGTATGCAGCACCAGTTTGGAACCCACACCTGATCAAGCACGTCAAGAAATTAGAGAAAGTGCAAAGGTTTGCAACAAGGCTAGTTCCAGAGCTAAGGGGAATGTCCTACGAAGAAAGGTTAAGGGAAATAGGCCTGACGACACTGGAGGACAGGAGGGTTAGGGGAGACATGATAACGACATACAAAATTTTGCGAGGAATAGATAAGGTGGACAGAGACAGGATGTTACAGAGATGGGACACAGTAACAAGGGGTCACAATTGGAAGTTGAAGACTCAGATGAGTCAAAGGGATGTTAGGAAGTACTTCTTCAGTCAGTTGTCAGGAAGTGGAATAGTCTGGAAAGTGAGGTAGTGGAGGCAGGAACCATACATAGCTTTAAGACAAGGTATGATAAAGCTCATGGAGCAGGGAGAGAGAGGACCTAGTAGCGATCAGTGAAGTGGCTGGGGCAGGAGCTGAGTCTCGACACCTGTAACCACAAATAGGTGAGTACACGCGTTCTGTGTCAGTCTGGCTTTGTTTCTCATCGAGTGAACATTATCCTGCACGTTCATGAGAAACATTTCGTAATAATCCATTGTTTATTGGGTGTGACTGCTAAATAAGCCACCATGGGGCCAAAGAAAGTTCTGAGTGCCTTTGGGGAAGTCCATGGGGGTTGGATGTGAGTGGCCAGGATGTGGAAGAGTTGGACGATGACCACAAGGAAGAGCTAACCACTGAAGAGCTACAACACCTTCAACTGAACTGGAACAGCAACAGATAGCAGCTGAGGAAATTGCTTTATAGGAGGAGGAAGAGAGAGGGAAGAATGTGCCTTCTTCAGTGATTAAGGACATGTGTGCAAAATGGAGTGAGTTGCAAAGTTTTGTTGAGAAATATCACCGTAACAAAGCTGTTGCAAGCCGTGTCTTCAACATGTTCAGGGACAATGCCTTGTCCCATTTTAGGCAAATATTAGACACACCAGAAACAGACTTCTTTGGACAGATTTTTTTGTGCAACAGGTACAGTGACTCATGCTGGTCCTAGTGCCAGTAAAAGACAAAGAAGGGACGTAACCCTGGATAAGGACTTGATACCTGAATTCCTTATGGAAGGGGATTCCCCTTCCAAACAATAACCTCTCCTCCCCCTCCCCTCCTCGCCGTCTTCCATACGGTAACAAGAGTTTTCAATAAAGGTAAAAGTTATGTTAAATGTTCATTTATCCAATTCTTTAGCCCTTTATATTTATTTCTCATTGTTTTCTGTATGTAAAACTATAGTTAATCTCTATAAAATATGTTTTTTGTTAATACGTACTTCTGGGTGTCTGGAATGGATTAATTGGATTTACATTATTTCTTATGGGAAATATTGCTTCAGTTTTCGTCGAATTCGGTTTTCATCAGACTTTCTGGAACGCATTAAAGACAAAAACCGAGGTTCCCCTGTACTACTATTTTTTTGTATATATGGTGGGAAACAGTCACCGAGTTAAAAAAAAAAATACAGTACTGTACCTAGTTTCTTACTTCGCAATACATGTATGATGAAATAGAAACTGAAACAAGGTAGTGAAAATGTTTTCATTGTTTTATTAAAATGATTATCAGTGTGATATAACTGTCTTGGGGAAGATTTGAACCAAGCTATTTTGACATTTTAAAATATTGTATTTTTTTCAGGAAGAGGCCTCAAATCAGGCAAGGAAAGAAGAACAGCCTGATTGGTTCAAGGAGGCGCTTAAAAGAGCTCAAGCGAAAGCAAAACAGCTGTCTGCAGTAGCCCCTCCTGGTAAGCATAGCATCCAGTCAATTTTTAAAGCAACCACAAAGGGTAGATGTGTAGAAAAATATTTACTTAGAGGCATACAAGTGAAAAATACGTACAGTACTTTTTAACAAGGAACTGTTTTTCGTATTTACAAATTTAGAAAAAGGCATATGATAGTGGATAAGGGAGTGATGTGGTAGATGTATGGAATTGGTACAGTAGTAATATATTAAAAGGAGAGAGTTTGAGTAAATTGAGGCATAGGTTTTAATATAAAATATAAAAATAAAATTTATTTCTATAAAGAATGGTTTACAATTGGTACAGGAAACATGATATTGTTGACATACTTTATTGAAAGCCCCTGGTTATGCAGAGCATTTTGGGCAGCCTTAAAATAACTTTGAACTACATGTAACATATAACTAATAGTGGAATTTTTGCAAGAAGAACTTAATGGAAGTTTTAATGATACAATTCACTATAACGTTTGTGGAAGTTATTAATTTGGTTGAATACAAATGCAGATACTAATATAATTTTCAGTACATACAATAAACTGAAGGCCCAAAGAATGCATAACATCTTGAATATAACTTAGCCAAGGAAACAACGGGATCATTTCCCAGTAAAAGCAGGCCTTAGACAGGGATGCGTAATGTCACCATGGTGGTTTAATCTATATAAATTACTTGTAAAGGAAGTAAATACTAAGGAGCTGAGGAGAGATGTCCCATTAAAAGATAATGAATCTGATTCATGGAGGGAATTGTCATAGTTGGTCATTGCTGATGACTATTCTTTTGGGAAATTCTGAAGAGAAGTTGTGAAGGTTGATGGATGAGTTTGGGATGGTGTATGAATGAAGAAAATTAAAATGAACACAAAGATGATCAAGATGGTGGGAGTAACAAAAAGTTTAGGCAAAAGAAAATTGTATATTAGATTGGAAGGAGTATGAAGGTGGTGAGTGTGTTTAGATGTTTGGGTCTGAGTAACAATGTGAACCATAGAATAGATGAAGGGACAAAGTTTATTTATGGAGGCTAAAGAAAAAAAAGAGGAATGTACCAGAGTAATAAGGTACAGTGGACCCCCAGTTAACGAAAAAAAATCATTGCTGAAGCCTGCTCAAGTGCCATTACCGAACGAATTTACTTCCTTAAGAAATAATGTCATGTAGGTTAGTCTATTTCAGACCCCCAAAAATACACTTCCACAAGCACTTACAATATTATACTTACATAATTGCACGATTTCCGGGGTGTTCGTTAACCAGGGTCCACTGTAATATCAATCTTTTTATATACGAGTCAGAGACTTTTAAACGTTGCATTGAGAAGGCATGAGAGATAACATGAAAAGAGTGTGATGTGAATATTGTGCAAGGAATTTTAATATAGACCATAGAATATGGTGTGGTGTTGGAGAGGTGAAGATATTACAGATCAGAGGGCCATTTGCATTGTAATATCTACACCCTTCTGGCAATTCAGCTGTTGAATGAATGATGGGAAGCATTTCCTTTTATGGATAGCAGCCAATATTAAAAGTACATTTTCATATGAATGCAAATTGAAGTAAGAAAAATTTGATGTCTTTATTTTACACTATTTGTTGGCAATTTTTGAAGTCACTTTGGCTTCGGTACTTCTTGACATGAGCAAGCTGGAGATGGTGGTAGTTTGCCAATAGGCCAAGATACTTTGTCGGGTTTGCAATGTTCTGTGGTGTCATTGAGGTTTTGTGGAGCCTTTTCCTTGCATACTGTGACAAAATTGTGCATAAACTTGAGTGTGAATATTTTTGATATACACTGGCATTCTTCCTAAAGGAATTCCTGTATTATATAAATGATATACAATACCGACAGGTTGATGAGGAAGTTTTGCTCATCAAGGAATTCCTGACTACATTCTGTATCCCCAGTAAAAGAAACTTATAAAGATGCTGCTTTTATTAATGTGAGATAAACCTCAATACTGCATTGCATTTGTAAACACAAGATAGAGTTGCCATTTGTAATTCACATTACTCTTAAAAAAAATATGCTTTATGGCAGCTGTAATCTAGGTTTGACACCATGAAACAGTATTTAACATGGTTCCACTCTTTACAAAGCTACATTATTCACTAGGATGCAACTGTGTTACCCTTCAAACATGTCAGCTGGCCTCAGTGTTGTGCATGGTCCTTCCTTCTGCCCAATCATCCACTTGGCATGTCCTTAGTAAAATGTTTAAATTAGTCTTCAATAACACTTTCTGAATGATACTTTAGTTTTCATGTAGTCTTCACTTGCATTTAATGCATGTAGATAGTTTTCTCATAATGTGAGTTTAAATACACTTCCTCAGTACATTTCATTATTTGATGCATACCAATATGTAATCTTAGCAATGCGATGTGATATTGTTTGATGTGGAATAATAGTACAGTATATAAAACAGAGAACATAGAAATGAAAAGAGGTAATTCTTTGAGAGGGGCTGAATGAGGATTCATCCTCATTTAGCCCCTCTTGAATAATTCTCTCTAGTTACTGTGTTCTCTGTTTTATATACTGTACTATTATTCTGCATCAAACAATGTGCACTCCATATGTCTATCATAACACTGTATGAAAGAGAGAAGTGTGAGTCTGCAATTTCTTTACATATGACTGTTTCTTAATTTCATTATTTTACTTTTTGCTTCATTCTAACTACAGAAAATCCCCAAAGAATGGATCACTTCCCCCCAAAAAAAAAAAAAAAATCCTTAAGCACATTTTTATAAAGCAAATGATTTTTCCAGTCTAATGAAACCTCTATTTAACCTTTGAGGGTCGAGACCCCCTAATCCTTAACTCACTCTCAGGGTCGAAAAATTTTCAAAAAAGAATTTTGTTTTTCTTACGAAATGATAGAGAATCTTTTCTCAATGGTAATGACACCAAAAGTACGAAATTTAATGGAAAACTTAAGAAATCACGCTCTTGCGAAGTTCGCGATATTTACGCATTGGCGATTTTGCCCACTTTGAACCCTATTTTTGGCCAATTCCATTGTTCCAGCTTACTAAAATCGTAGCTATTTTGCTAGAACTCCATTTGTTCTATCGATTGAGTACAAGAAACCCTCCCCCCCCTTTACCAATTTCAACTACCCAATAAAGTGGTCAGAAATTGACAATTTGGCCAATTTCAACCAAATTTCAAAAGATGCCAATTTCAAAAGAGTCCAGAATAAACAAGACAGACATTCCTGGCACTAAAATAACATTTTCTCTGTTCATTAGTGACGTCTCCAGGCCCCTCTTATATTTCTTGCTTTCCATTTTGAATTTTTATTCACAAAAAATAGAAGATTTACTGTTATGCAGACTTCTGCATTATTGTAAAAATGGTAGTATAAATAATATCAGCGCACGTGTGAAAGAATATTAGACTCATCAGTTGACGTGTATTGGACGCGTTGCGTGATTTGTTAACTCTTGAACATCGGCAAAAATCGAACATTTCCGCTACTTTGAGCTCAATTTCAAGGTACAGTGGACCCCCTGATTTCGTCAATAATTCTTTTCAGAAGGTTGTTAGAGTGCCGTTACTGAACGAATTTGTTCCCATAAGGATGAATGTATATTAGATTAGTCCGTTTCAGATCCCCAAAAATACACTTACAAAAGCACTTGCAAAAATACACTTCCATAATTGTTTGAGTTGGGAGCAGTACGAAATCCTGGGGGTCCACTGTACTTGTCATCGTGAAACCAATCAAAATCATCTCTATTTCTGTAATATATCTTCCATTCTATCAAATGAGACCAAGAAAACGAGAATACAGCCATAAATACCATATGAAAATACACTGCAAAGTCGCTGTTTTAAACCAAAAGCAATGTCAGTTTTTTTTTCTCATGAACTGTGTGCTGCAGGATTTTTTTTATACTGCGCACACTGACCACGCAGACCCATTCTTTCATATGTAGGCCTACCAGCTTTCTTCCACCAGATTTGAAGGTGCTAGAATTTTGGCATATAAATATGGGACCGACACTGGCTATCAAGCCGTACATATATGGGACTGACCCTGAAAGGGTTAAGGGACATAGATTTAAAGGTTTATGGCTTTAACGGACCAAATCTGTGGCCTGACAACATCTGGAAACAGCTGACTTGATCTGTTGAATCCAAAATTATCCATTATTGTTATGGTCTGCTGGGTAAATTAATTTCCAACTAAATGGATAAAGTTTGTTAACTCCAGAATTGTTAGCTGCTGTTGGAGTCCACTGGGTAAATTTATTTTTGGATTTAAGTCAGTCCAGAATTGTCTATTGTTATGATCATGGAAAAACATAATTTGAATTGAATGGACATTTGGCTTCAAGGGACATTCTACTTTCCCTGTTAATCTTCACATGGCATTGTGTAATTTTTTTTTTTAATAGTACGAGCTATTTTACACCATAACAAAAATTGTAGTGTCTGGTTTGATCCATTGTTTTTATGGTTAAGGTAGTGCTGGGTTTCATACCCCTGGGATGAATGAAAAGTTTTTCCATTTGATGTTCAACTGTTTTTACCAACTGGAGAAGTTGTATTTGATATTGGTGCCCTCCTAATGCCATGTCATATACCTGCAATTTGTGCTCATAGACCATGGAGAAGGTGGTACATGTTGCAGTATGCATTTTTTTTCTATTGGACTTCAACGGCACACAGATTGCCAGGGTTACATATACATGTACAGTGGACCCCCGAGTTTCGTAAACCCCGGAAATCGTACATTTATGTAAGTATAATATTGTAAGTGCTTGTGGAAAAGTATTTTTGGGGGTCTGAAATAGACTAACCTACGTGACATTTTTTCTTAAGGGGTAAATTCGTTTGGTAATGGCACTTGAGCAGACTTCAGGAGTGAAGTTTTTACGAAACTCGGGGGTCCACTGTACTAGCATTGTGAGGTCTCGGTTCTAGATTTTTTAATCTTCAGGAGATGTTGGCTTTCATGATCTTGTGGAACATTTTGGGTCACTGAGATGACTGAAAATTAGTTTCTTAGTTCCCAACTTAAGCATAATCAGTGGCCCATTAATCAGTACCCTCAATCCTAGAGTAATATTTTCTTAGGAGAGGCCTAACGCTCATGGCGCATGAGCGAAAAAAAATCGAAAAATTATGGAAATTGAGTTAATGGTATAGAAAAATAGCTCAACTCAATGGCAACACAATGGTACAATAATCAATGTTCTACGACGTTCCTACAAGGAATTAGTAATTTATGTCATGTATAGTGACATCACCGCTGGGTAATATGACTGCTCACATCCCGTAAATTTTTTAGGATTTTTTTTTTTTTTGCTATCCCTTGTATTATTCTTTCTAATACATGTATAATAATCGGCAATTTAGCACCATAAGAGAGTGGGTGGAGCTAATGCGTAGTCTGGCAGCCAATCAGGAACTATCTGGGAACGTTTGCTTACTTCGGCAGAATTCCTGAGTCTCGAGGAGCAGTAGAAAATACTTCAATATAACGCTAATATCAACTACGGCTTATTTATCTATCAGAATTGCTCTAATATGACATAATAAACACTATAAATAACATAGAAACATGATATATACTCTAGAATGAATAAAATGGACCATAATATGGTGACTGTCCACGACCAATCTTGCATATAAAATCATTACTACTCCTTCCTATAAAGTGTTCTTTGGTCTTTGGTAATAGAAAATGGGGTTTTAGTGAGGCTAACTGCACTAGATCACTAGTTTCATAAGGAAAACACTGAAGCAAAAGCAATTTTCTTGGAATTTTTTTTATTTTCCCTGAGAAGGGAGGCCGGCCTGCGTTCAAGGTGAGTATCTCAGAAGTAAGTTATTGACTTATTTCATGAAGCCCACCATTTATTATTGAAGTAAATGCAATAATATTGACAGGAATCATAAAAAAATGATTGTTTTACAATTGGCTTGTGGAATATTGGAATTATTCCAAATATTTTGGGATTTGTGTGGGAGTAAAGGGCAAGATATTTTGCAGATGTCATAAACTTTATTTTTTTTGTAGAATAACTAAAGATAATTCCACGATTACCTCCAGTGAGAACATCGCACTAGCATTGTTTTATAAGTACCAAGTCCCAAAACCACCTTTCGTTGTGCCATTTAGGGTTCTTGCCAAATGTCATTTTCAGTCATTTATTTTTTTTTTCATTTGTTTTTTTGGGCTCTCTTATTGAAACTTAGACAATTTTAGTTACGAAAACGTCTTCATGTACACCAAAAATGAAAGAAATCGGACTAGAGAAAAAAATGTGAAATGTGGGGCCAAATTGGTTATGCCTTCCCTTACTGTGGCCATGTTTTGGCAGTGTAACTACAGATGGATTTGGTTGGTTATGTCGTTGGATGGTAGTTTTTTAGATGCTGCATGAACTGAAAAAGGTACTGATCTGAAGATATTCTTTATTATGGGCACAAAGGGAACTTAATGTTTTTAACCTATTTGTAAGATGATCTCTATCATGAAGAACAGGATTGCAAAATCAAGCTTGTGAAAAACACTTCTAACAGATAGTGTGTTGTTTTTCTACAAGCTTTGACAAGCAAATAAGGCTGGACTGTGTGTGTTGTCCTAGGCTAGTAAAACGTAGATGTGTATTTTATCTGATTCTTTACCCATTAGAGATGGTGCTAAATGTACTGCAATTGGTTAATGGCATTGTTGGGACAATTGACATGTATTTGTCAGTGAGCATTGGCTCCCAAGCACATCCAAAATGAAAGGCAGATGTTAGTATGAAAAACATACTACCTTTTTTTTATGTGCTGACTGACTTGCTTATTGGTATGTTAAATTTAAGTAAAGGATTTTTTTTTTAATTCCGGACATTGTCAACGCTTTTAATTTCGGAGCTTCTGACAATGAAGGAGTTAAAAAAAAAAAATCATGCTTAAACTGAAAATGGAAAGTTATACAAGGTATATCTTAGATCTCGACAATGCCACTATCACATCTGCGAAGAAAATTATAGGATGGGTAATGAGAACGTTCAAAACGAGATGCCAAGCCAGTGATGACTTTTTTTAAATCACTATTCTCTCTAGGCTGGAATACTGCTGTACATTAACATCTCCATTCAAAGCAGGTGAAATTGCAGATCTAGATAATATACAGAGAACCTTTACTGCACATATAAGTTCCGTAAAACACCTTAACTACTGGGAATGCTTGGAAGCACTTTACTTGTACTCGCTGGAGTGCAGGCAAGAGAGATACATCATAATCTACACTTGAAAAATCCTAAAGGAATGGTCCCTAATCTGCACACAGAAATCACTCCCTACGAAAGCAAAAGACTCGGCAGTCGGTGCAAAATACCCCCAATGAAAAGCAGGGGCACTATAGGTACACTAAGAGAAAACACTAAGTGGTAGTGCATGTGGTGTAATCTGTGCAGTTAGTGCCTACAGCCTGGTCAATCAGGTCATCAACCAGGAGGCCTGGTTTGGCACCAGGCAGTGGTGACAGGGAACAGCCCAGAACTGTTCAAGTATACAGTGGTCCATCAACTAGCGGTGATTCCGTATAGCGGTGAATTCGTGTAACGAGCGTTTTTTTTCAGTAAATATTTCCCTCGTGTAGCAACCATTCCCTCGTGTAGCGGCCCGTACCAGACCTGTCCGCCTGCCCACGCTTGCGCGGTGATGCGCGCAGGATCGCCAGTCTAGTGTTGTTTACCATTGAGAGAACATTACCCAGCGCGCTCTTTCAAACATTCACAATACTTTTGTGGTGTTTCTTGCTGGTTCAGTGATTGTCACTGTGAAATAAGTCACCATGGGTCCAAAGAAGCTTCCTAGTGGCACCCCTGTGGTAAAGAGAGTGAGAAACACCATCAAACTAAAGAAGGAGATAGTTGAAAAATATGAGTGGTATACATGTGAGTGAGCTTGCCAGGATGTACAAGAAAAACACATCTACTATCACCACTATCCTGGCAAAGAGAAATGAAATCAAGGAAGCTAATGTTGCAAAAGGGGTTGATATGTTAACGACAAATAGATAGAAAACAGTGGATGAGGTTGAGAAGTTGTTGGTGTTGTGGATCAATGAAAAACAGTTAGCGGGTGGTAGTATTTCCACGGCGATAATTTGTGAAAAGGCAAGGAAGTTGTACGCAGATCGTGTCAAGACAATGCCTGGAACCAATGGTGAGGCGAGTGATTTTAAAGCCAGCAAAGGCTGGTTTGAGAGGTTTAAGAAACGTAGTGGCATACACAGTGTTGTGAGACATGGTGAGGCAGCCAGCTCAGACAAACGTGCAGCTAAAAAGTTTGTGCAGGAATTCCAGGGGTTCGTAGACACTGAAAAATTCGAACCCCAACAAGTGTTTAATTGTGATGAAACAGGCCTGTTTTGGAAGAAAATGCCCAACAGGACCTTCATTACTCAGGAGGAAAAAGGCACTGTCAGGACACAAGCCTATGAAAGACAGGCTAACTCTTATGCTTTGTGCCAATGCCAGTGGTGATTTTAAAGTGAAGCCTTTACTGGTGTATCACGCAGAAAATCCCAGTGTCTTCAAGAAACACAATGTTAACAGGAATAATTTGTGTGTATTGGAAGGCTAACACTAATGCATGGGTCACTAAGGACTTTTTCGTGGAATGATTGACTGAAGTGTTTGGCCCTAGTGTGAAGAAATACCTTCTGGAAAAGAAATTGCCACTCAAGTGCCTCCTGGTACTGGACAATATTCGTTTCATTAAGGCTGTCTCCACCATTTGGAGAGATATCCTCAAGACCTACTTTATATCCCCATTTTCCACTCTTAAGCTTGTTTAATATATCTATTTTCTTCATAACACCAAGACTTAACACTTTTTTTTTCCACTTCCAGCATCACTCTCATGCCTCTAGGGTGCCATGGTTACTTTGCAGATACAACAGTGGTACCCCGAGTTTTGTACTTTATTTGTTCCAGAAGGCTGTTCGAGTGCTGTTACCGAACGAATTTGTTCCCATAAGGAATAATGTAAATTAGATTAGTCTGTTTCAGACCCCCAAAAATACACTTACAAAAGCACTTACAATAATACACTTACATAATTATTTGAGTTGGGAGCAGTACGAAACTCGGGGTACCACTGTACTAGATATGGTAATGAAAAGATAAAAATCAGATTCACAAACACAGATCTGAGAATCATACCGGATATGTATGTATGGAGCACCGAGACATGAGAGGTGGGAAGGCCTTCCCCACAGACAGTGGCCCGATCCATAGTGCAGGGTGCCTGCAAGTCCACTAGACAGAGGGTAAAAATCCCCTGGTCCAGCTTGTGGTGCTCCAAATTTTTTCTCCAGAAGTGGCACAGTGTTAGTTTAATTTTACGGAGTGTTAGTTGAAAATACATTGCAATTTTGCAATAGTGTAATGGGGAAAATGTGGTAAAGGAACACAGGTTAATTGATAGTCTACTCTATTTCAGATCAAACTTAATTTACAAATGGCTAAAACAGAATAAAGATTTATTAACTAAAAAAAAAAAAAATAAAAGCTGAAAATAATGGTAGAAAAAAATGGTATCTGTATTCAGATATTTGGGAGTGGACTTGTCAACAGATGAGTCTATGAAAGATGAGGTAAATCATAGAATTGATGAGGGAAAAAAGGCGAGTGGTGCACTGAGGAATCTGTGGAGACAGAGCATTAACATGGAAACAGAGGAGAATCTATGAGAGTATAGTTATACCAACACTCTTATATGGGTGGGAAGCATGGGCTGTGAATGTTGCAACAAGGAGAAGGCTGGAAGCAGTGGAGATGTTGTGTTTGAGGGCATTGTGCATTGTGAATATAATGCAGATAATCTGTAGTTTAGAAATTAGAAGGAGATGCGGGGTTACTAAAAGTATTATCCAGAGGGCTGAGGAGGGATTGTTGGGATGATTCGGACATTTAGAGAGGATGGAACGAAATAGAATGACTTGGAGAGCGTATAAATCAGTAGTGGAAGGAAGGTGGGGTCAGCCTAGAAAAGGTTGGAAGGAGAGGGGTAAAAGAGATTGTGTGCGAGGGGCTTGGACTTCCAGCAAGCGTGCGTGAGTGTGTTAGATAGGAGCTATTGGAGACAAATGGTTTTTATGACTTCATGTGCTGTTGGAGTGTGAGCAAAGTAACATTTATGAAGGGATTCAGGGAAACCGGCAAGCTGGACTTGAGTCCTGGAGTTGGGAGTACAGTGCCTGTGCACTGAAGGAGGCTTGTTGACATGTTGCAGTTTAACTGTAGTGTAGGTGCGCCTCTGGCAAGACGATTATGGAGTGAATGATGTTGAGTTTTTTTTTTTTTTTTGTGGGTCACTCTGCCTTGGTGGGAAATGGGTGATGTGTTAAAAAAAAAAAAAGACATTGGAAACTTGGAGAAAGAAGACACTCGTGTAAATAAGTAAGAAAGGGTACACCAAGAGTTGTCTCCATGTGTGTGTGTGTACTCACCTAGTTGTGGTTGCAGGGGTCGATTCATAGCTCCTGGCCCTGCCTCTTCACTGGCCGCTACTGGGTCACTCTTCCCACTCCATGAGCTTTATCATACCTCTTCTTAAAGCCAAGAATGGATCCTGCCTCCACTACATCGCTTCCCAAACTATTCCACTTCCTGACTATGTGACTGAAGAAATACTTGCTAACATCCCTGTGATTCATCTGAGTCTTCAACTTCCATCTGTGACCCCTTGTTTCTGTGTTCCATCTCTGGAACATTCTGTCTCTGTCCACCTTGTCAATTCCTCTCAGTATTTTATGTCATTATCATGTCATCCCCTTTCTCTCCTGTCCTCCAGTGTCGTCAGGTCGATTTCCCTTAACCTCTCCTCGTAGGACATACCTTTTAACTCCTGGACTAGTCTTGTTGCAAACCTTTGCACTTTCTCTAGTTTCTTTATGTGCTTGGCTAGGTGTGGGTTCCAAACTGATGCTGCATACTTCAATATGGGCCTAACGTACTCAGTGTACAAGGTCCTGAACCATTCCTTATTAAGATGTCGGAATGCTGTTCTTAGGTTTGCTAGGTGCCCTTATGCTTCAGCAGTTATTTGGTTGATGTGCGCCTCAGGAGATGTGCCTGGTGTTATACTCGCCCCAAAATCTTTTTCCTTGAGTGAGGTTTGTAGTCTCTGGCCCCTTAGACTGTACTCCATCTGCAGTCTTCTTTGCCCTTCCCCAATCTTCATGACTTTGCACTTTGTGGGGTTGAACTCCAGGAGCCAGTTGCTGGACCAGGCCTACAGCCTGTCCAGAATCTTTTGTAGTTCTTCCTGGTTCTTGTTCAAATGAATTCTTCTCATCAACTTCACATCTGCAAACAGGGACACTTCAGAGTCTACTCCTTCCGTCATGTCGTTCACAAATACCAGAAACAGCACCGGTCCCAGGACTGATTCCTGTGGAACTCCACTCGTCACAGGCGCCCACTCTGACACCTCGCCACGGACCATGACTTGCTGTTGTCTTCCTGACAGGTATTCCCTGATCCATTGTAGCGCCTTCCCTGTTATCCCTGCCTGGTCCTCCAGCTTTTGCACTAATCTCGTGTGGAACTGTGTCAAACGCCTCCTTACAGTCCAAGAAAATGCAATCTACCCACCCCTCTCTCTTGTCTTATTGCTGTCACCCTGTCATAGAACTGCAGTAGGTTTGTGACACAGGATTTTCCATCCCTGAAACAGTGTTGGCTGTTGTTGATAAGCTCATTCCTTTCTAGGTGTTCCACCACTCTTCTGATAATCTTCTCCATGACTTTGCATACTATATATGTAAGTGACACTGGTCTGTAGTTTAATGCTTCATGTCTGTCTCATTTTTTAAAATTTGGGACTACATTTGCTGTCTTCCATACCTCAGGTAGTCGCTCTGTTTCGATAGATGTGTTGAATATTGTTGTTAGGGGTACACATAGCACCTCTGTTATGGAGAGATGTTATCTGGCCCCATCGCCTTTGAGGTATCTAGCTCACTCAGTAGCCTCTTCACTCTCTTCCTTGGTTGTATGTATTGTCTAACACTTGGTGGTGTACCCCACCTCTCCTTCTTTCTGGAGTCCCTTCTTTCTCCTCTGTGAACACTTCTTTGAATCTCGTGTTGAGTTCCTCGCATACTTCGCGGTCGTTTCTTGTGATCTCTCCTTCCTTCCTTCCTTAGCCTGATTACCTGGTCCTTGACTTGTTTTCCACACACACGCACACAGCACGGATTCAGGGTAGGCAGATCCTGTGTCACAAACCTCCTGGAGTTTTATGACAAGGTAACAGAAGTAAGACACAAGAGAGAAGGGTGGGTTGACTGCATTTTCTTGGATTGCAAGAAGACCTTCGATACAGTTCCTCACAAGAGATTAGTGCAGAAGCTAGATGATCAGGAAGGTCACTGCAATGGATCAGAGAATACCTGACAGGGAGGCAACGAGTCATGGTACGTGATGAGGTATCACATTGGGCGCTTGTGACGAGCGGGGTCCCACAGGGGTCGGTCCTAGGACCAGTGCTATTTTTGGTATGTGAATGACATGATGGAAGGGATAGACTCAGAAGTGTCCCTGTTCACAGATGATGTGAAGTTAATGAGAATTAAATCAGATGAGGATCAGGCAGGACTACAAAAAGACCTGGACAGGCTGGACACGTGGTCCAGCAACTGGCTTCTCGAATTTAACCCCGCCAAATGCAAAGTCATGAAGATCGGGGAAGGGCAAAGAAGACCGCAGACTGAGTATAGGCTAGGTGGCCAAAGACTGCAAACCTCACTCAAGGAGAAAGATCTTGGGGTGAGTATAACACCGAGCACATCTCCAGAAGCACACATCAACCAGATAACTGGTGCAGCATATGGACGCCTGGCAAACCTGAGAATAGCGTTCTGATACCTTAGTAAGGAATCGTTCAAGACACTATACACTGTGTACGTCAGGTCCATACTGGAGTATGCAGCACCAGTTTGGAACCCACACCTGGTTAAGCACATCAAGAAATTAGAGAGTGCAAATTTTGCAACAAGGTTAGTTCCGGAGCTAGGGGGAATGTCCTATGAAGAAAGGTTAAGGGAAATCGGCCTGACGACACTGGAGGACAGGAGGGTTAGGGGAGACATGATAACGACATACAAAATACTGCGTGGAATAGATAAGGTGGACAGAGACAGGATGTTCCAGAGAGGGGACACAGAAACAAGGGGTTACAATTGGAAGTTGAAGACTCAGATGAGTCAAAGGGATGTTAGGAAGTATTTCTTCAGCCATACCTTTGAAGGGTTTCGAGAGTATCTACTCTCTGAGCCTGGCCATGGGCCAGCCATAGAGTAGTCAGGAAGTGGAATAGTCTAGCAAGTGATGTAGTGGAAGCAGGAATCATACAGCGCTTTTAGACGAGGTATGATAAAGCTCATGGAGCTGAGTCTCGACCCCTGCAACCACAATTAGGCGAGTACACACACACACAGTGGATGTTGACTACATATTTACAGTATTATAATTTATGCATCTTTAATAAAATTGAATGCTGTACAGTATTTTCTTTTACAACTGAAGGAGTGCTTTGCTTCAGTGTTGTAAAATGCTCAGAGTACATATTAGGCTAGCATGTTTGGGCAGACAACTTCTGTCCTCTTACCTTAGTCATCATATTTCTTCAGGTTTAGTTTTCACAATCCTTATTAATCTGCGCTGTATAACCCTTTCGGGTTTAACTCTGAACTTTATTACTGTATTATTACAGTAGATCTCCAACTCATCATCGGGAAAGACTAGGAAAATTATTGCTCATCGTTGTATAAATAACAAAAGTGAGGCTAAAGAATATATTTTTTACCTTAAAATTTGTGAATGACTAAGGAGTACATTTGTACTGAAGGACCTCTGTGGATGCCTCGATTCTGGTGCAGAGCTCTTGATCTAAGGAATTGGAGCTACCCTCCTTTGGATCAACCTGATTATCTTCAATTTCCCAGGTGCCTTATAATCCCAGTGGATTTAGTGCCTCCCATGGATAAAAAAAAAATTGTCAAGATCATTGTAATTTAAAAAATATTTTGGTGCCTATAGTACTTGCTAGGTTACTGATAAGGTTTCTTTTTTCCTATTCCCTGAGTTTTTTCAAAATGGTAGTTACATTAAGGCAGAGGTTTAATTTAGAGGCAGGTAGGCAAGAACCGTAGTAAGGTGGACGTATTGATAAGGGCGTTATGTTCCGCTCCCCATCATTAGGCAATTCAAGTTGTCCATACTGATGAGTTCATTGTTTCTCTCCCACTCCCTGTTGCTAGGTTAGTGAGGCAGCTTTACTGATGAGGTTTGCTAGTTTCTCTCTCAGCTGGTTCCAGTGATGATGATTCGAGCAAGAGTCAAGATTCTGTTGAGCATCAGACCAAGAGACGCAAAAGCCGCTGGGGAAGCTCGTCTACCCCGGAGGCCATCCAGCTGAAATTGCCAGTCGAAGGTAGGTGTAAAGTAAGGCCTAGAAAGATTTTCTGGTAACCCTACCTTACCTAGCTGTATAGGACCAACCCTAAAGTTTTTTGTCAAGTTGGGTTGATGAATAGTAATTTTTTAATTGAATTAAAAAAGTACTATTCATTAAGCAAATCCAGATATGGCCCCATCAGTCCTCCTTCCAGAGGTCAGCACCTCCCCACATGTGTATAGAATAACTTCTTAACCCTTAAACTGTCCACACGTAGATATACGTTCACTCGGGTAGCTGACCGAGTATTTTGAGAAAAAAATAAATGGTTCGTTTTCTTTAAAATGAAGAGTGCATTTTGTTTGTCATTCCCACATTTTGTAATACTACACACACTGAGTGCACAGACCCATTCTCTAATCTCTAGGCAACTCAGGCTTATTGTGGCAAGGTTAAAAGCATTTGAAAAAAAACGTAGATCTACGTTCGGTCAGCTACGCGAGTGAACGTAGTTTTAGACAGCTATCCAAAACAAGCCAGTGAGGTGACTGCTGTGATAAATCTGCAGTGCATCACTGTTATTGGTGACTTTGTGTCACATACGACTACTGACTGTCATGCATATGATCTTTCATGTACACAAGAGTATCATGCATATAGATGATCAGCTGTAGGCTACAAGATGGTGTCACCCATGTAGATTGATTGTTTTTGTAATGAAAATGGCATACATGAAACATTTAAAGCAACTGGAAAGTGTCTTCATAGTTGTAAGCTGAAAAAACAAATACTTGTTCATAATTCATCACTTTGAATGTTCATTTAGAACAATTGTGGTAGTGAGCTACCATTCACACCAGTTTTTGATACCTATAAAAAGTATATGTATCTTTGACATTCAGAAAGTAATTATTCAGTTGTACATGTTATGTTTAATCAAAAGGATAGCAATAAAAAAATCCTAGCCTACTTTCCTTTTTTTTATCAGGAACTTTTGTCTATATGGTGACAAGGTTTGTATATATACAGTAGAACACCCGTATCCACTGATTCGGTATCCGCAGTTTCAGTTATCCACAGTTTACTGTGGCCCAAAAATACCTCTTAATTTTGCATAATAATGGCCCAAAAGAGCAAAAGTGGAGAAGCTGGCAGTTCTTCAAAGCCTAAGAGAAGCCGTGAAGTGCTTCCCATCAGTGAAAAAGTGATAATTCTCCACTTATTGTGCATAATTTATCAATTAAACTTTATAATAGGTATGTATAGGTCCTTCGAACGTATCCCCCGTGGATACGGGGGTCCTACTGTACTGTGCCGTAAGTGAATGTGACTTAGAACATTTCACATTTTAAGGTCTTTATCATAAGAGTGATGTACTATGTCATTTCTTTATGTAGTGTCAAAAATATTGCCTTTAATAATTGTCCTGAACTGTATACAATTATCATTATCTACAGTTTGTCTATCACCGTACCATTTACAACAATGCATATAACAATTCAAATTGCATAATCTCAAATGGTATTTTTTGGAACCAAGATTAACCTGGAGTAGATATGTACATATTGTAGTTTCACTCATGAAAGGTTATGAAAGGACAGCTGTCTCAGTGATTTGCTACATGACTTGAAAATAAGTAGGCACTGTCATAAGAGTACACACACTAAGCAAGATCAAAGAGGCTTTGTTTCTGCAGAATTTTGCATATTCTAAGTTGAAATGTGCTCTACTGCTGTGGAATATTTTAATTTGAAAAAATTCTTTCTTTCCTAGTGTATATGCAGCCTCTCCTCACTTAACGGCGTACTCGTTTACTGGCAACTCGGACTTACGACAGGCTCTCTGACCAGTATGCATACCTAAATAATGTATATTAGAGCTGATTTCTTCTATTCTGTTTATTACAATATACAGTACATTACTGTATAAACATTTAAAAATTTACTCAAAATGTTATAAATGGTGCAAAGGTGACATTAAAACAATGTCAAAGATGGTTGACACAAACCCACTACCATTATACTAGTATGGTCCTTGCTTAGTGACGTACAGTGGTACCCCGGTTTACGATGGTCCCCAAACTCACCCTTTTATGTAAGTTTATTTTTTTAAATGCTTTTGTAAGTGTAATTTTGGGGGTCTAAAAGGACTAGTCTATTTTACAACTTTTCTTAAGGAGATAAATTCGTTTGGTAATGGCACTTGAACAGCATTCTGGAATGAAAAAATATCGTAAACCGGGGTACCACTGTATTTGTTTACCAACGTGGTCTTAGGAACGGAACTCCGTCGTTAAGTGATTAGAGGCTGTATTTAAAAAAAGGATGTTGATCATATTATTAAGGTTACATAGAATTGGTTTACTTGAAAAAAATGGTACATCTTTTTCTTTTTTTTTAAGATAATGCAAAAATTCTCTATTGAAATTTCAGTTTTTTTTTTCATGTAATACATTATGCTTAACATTTTGTGGCTTGCAAAAAAAAAATCTTTGTCTTCTAAAGTGCCGCCAAACCCAACCACTCCATTGAGCCTGAACGTGCCAGATAATCTGATGGGTATGGTGGGTGAAGGAGAGCACATAGCAGCTATTCATGGTGTTATGGTTACTCACTTAACAAGGAACACGCCTGCCATAATTGCTTATGCTAAAAGGGTATTTGACTCTACGGATCTGACAGAAGCACAGTGGAAGCAGTGTGAAGATCAAATGAAGGTATGCAAGTCTTAGCATTTTGACACATTGCTCATTTGTAATAACTTTAAAGATTGATTTTGACCCTCTGAAGATTACAGTACTGTACTTAAAGCCTAAACCTTTTCACAGCTAACTTGTGTGTTTAAAATTTATGTGGTTGCAATCCAAAGACATTAATTGGGCCAATACATTCCCTTCAAAGCTATGGAAATTAATCATATTTTAGCCATTCTTTCATGAGCTGCTATAGGTAACTGATATTGAACATAGCCCTATTATATGATGCACTATGGTGGTAGTTGAGCATAACATATAGGTTGGTGGATGAATTTGGGTGATTATGTAAAAGGAGGAAATTAAAAGTGCATAGTAATGAGAGTAACAAAAAATCTAGGCAGTGAAAGACTGAATATCAGATTGGAGGGAGTATGGAGGAAGTAATTGCATTCAGATACAATTAAATATCTGAAGACTGTTTTATGGTGTTGCTGGTTCACTTGCTTTGCATCACCCTCTGAAAGGACTAGAAAATCCTTTACAGAGTTTTAGAACAGTGGAATGTAATAAAAGAGAAGACAGTAAATGCTAAACTACTGTAAGTTTGAAAAAAGTTTTAATTGGATTAAATGCTACAATATTTGTTATTAATCCTGTAACAACAAATACTGTAAGTAATTAAAGATGGATCATCTCAAAGTACAGTAGTGCTTATCTTGACTTGGAATATTGAACCTCTCAGCTTGGTTATAAGCAAAGTCCTTAGTTTTAATGTGTGAATTATATTTAACATATTTCTAAAAATTGTGAATTAATTATTTTTGGTTACTATATGTACAGTGGACCCCCGACTATCGGCCGGTCTGAGTATCGGCTGACTCGAGTTTCGGTTGCTTTTTTTGGCCCAATTTTTCCCCGAATTTCGGCCTGCATACCAGACCTGTCCGCCTCCCCGTGCAGGCATCGTGAGCCAGTCTAGCTTTGTTTACCATTGAGTGAACATTACCCTGCGTGCTCATTCAAACATTTCACAATAATTTTTTTTGTTTATTGATTGTTTATTGAGCTAACCACTGAAGAGCTGCAAGAGCTTCATCTGGAACAGCATCAGACCACAGTAGAGGAAATTGATTCACAGGAGGAGGAAGATGGACTGGAGGTGCCTTCTTCAGAGATTAAGGAAATTTGTTCAATGTGGAATAAGGTGCAGGAATTTGTTGAAAAATGCCACCCTGAGCAAGCTGAAATAAGCCATCTCTGCAAGAAGTTCAATGACAGAGCCATATTGCACTTCAGGAACATGTTAAAGAGGCGCCAGAAACGAAGGACTGTGGACAGTTATTTTGTGAGACAGGGGTCCAGTGACTCTCAAGCTGGTCCTAGTGGCATTAAAAGACCAAGAAGGGAAGTAACCCCAGATAGGGCTTTGATACCTGAAGTTTTTATGGAGGGGGATTCCCCTTCCAAACACTAAGCCCTCCCTCACTCCTCCCTATCTTCCAGATGCCAACAAGTCTCTTCAATTAAGGTAAGTAAATGTTATTTTAACCCTTTGAGGGTCGGTCACGTACTTGTACGTCATTGCAGCCAGGGTCGGTCAAGTACTTGTACTCATAAATTCTAGCGCCTTCAAATCTGGTGGAAGAAAGCTGGCAGGCCTACATATGAAAGAATGGGTCTGCGTGGTCAGTGTGCGCAGTATAAAAAAAATCCTGAAGCACGCAGTGCATAATGAGAAAAAAAAAACTCCGACCGTGTTTTTGGTTTAAAACAACTACTTTCGAGTGTATTTTCGTATGGTATTTATGGTTGTATTCTGATTTTCTTGGTCTCATTTGATAGAATGGAAGATATGGTACAGAAATAGTGATGATTTTGATTGGTTTTATGATGACAAGTACCTTGAAACTGAGTGCAAAGTAGCGAAAATGTTTGATTTATGCCGATGTTCAAGAGTAAACAAATCACGCCATTCGTCCAATACACATCAACTGGCGAGTCTAATATTCTTGCACACGTGCACTGATATTATTTATACCGTTTTTACAATGATGCAGTTGTATACATAACAGTAAATTTCCTATTTTTTTGTGAGAATAAAAATTCAAAATGGAAAGCAAAAGTAATGTAAGAGGGGCCTGGAGACATGACTAATAAACAGATAAAATGTTATTTGAGTGACAGGAATATGTCTCATTTATTCTGGACCCTATTTTGAAATTGGCATCTTTTGAAATTTGTGTGAAATTGGCCAAATTGCCAATTTCTGACCACCTTATTGGGTAGTTGAAATTGGTAAATTGGCAGTTTCTTATACTCAATTGATAGAACAAATAGAATTCTAGTGAAATAGCTATAATTTTAGTAGACTGAAACATTGGAATTTGCCAAAAATAAGGCTCAAAGTGGGCGAAATCGCCGATGCGTATATATCGCTGATACCGCTAACTTCGCGAGAGCATAATTCCATTAGTTTTCCATCAAATTTCATAATTTTGGTGTCGTTATGATCGGAAAAGGCTTCTCTATCATTTCATAAGATTTTTTTTTTTAATTTTTCGACCCTGAGAACAAGTTTGGGAGAGGGCCTCTCGACCCTCAAAGGGTTAAATGTAAATTTATAAATTTAATGTGTTGTTATTGTGTGTTTTGTGTATGTAAAACTATAGTTATTCTTTAAAAAATGAATTTTTTTGTGAATATTTTTGGGTGTCTGGAACGGATTAAATGTATTTACATTATTTCTTATGGAAAATAATGGTTCGACTTTTGGCCAGTTCGAGTTAAATTTTCATTTATCCATTTCATTAGTGCTTTATATGTATTTCTCATTGTTTTCTGTATGTAAATCTATATTTAATCTCTAAAAAATGTATTTTTTGTTAATACTTTTGGGTGTCTAAAACTGATTAATTGGATTTACATTATTTCGTATGGGGAAAATGGTTTCACCATTTGTAAATTTCACCTTTCGTCAGAGAGACTGGAACGGATTAATTACGAAATTCGAGGGTCCACTCTAGTGACCTATTCAGAATTTGTCAAACATCATATGTGTAGATCAAGTGTTTACATTAAAGCATATACATGTATGTGAACAGTATTGAGATAAAGGTAGAGAAGTTTTCATTACATTTCATATCTTTATCCCACCCAGCTTGTCATGCATAATGTTTGGTACTGGAGATACCTGGAGAGGGGTTTTGGGGGTTAACACCCTTACAGCCCAGTCTGTGACCAAGCAGTTTCTAGGTCTGTATCAATTATAGTAACAAGATTCATCCACATCAGATCCAGACCTCCAAACCAATACTTTTGATAGTGCTCTACATACACATTTTTTTTATTAGTAACATGTCTGGATTACTGGGTACAGTGGTACCTCGAGTTACGATGGTCCCCAAAATCGCCCTTTTATGTAAGTTTATTTTTTTAAATGCTTTTGTAAGTATATTTTTGGGGGTGTAAAAGGACTAGTCTATTTTACATTATTCCTTATGGGGATAAATTCATTTGGTAATGGCACTTGAACAGCATTCTCGAACGAAAAAATATCGTAACTCGAGGTACCACTGTATTTTGTTGGAGTTTTTTTTTTAAGTGGAACAATTATCTAAACAAAAATACAGTGGACCTGAGTATCGGCCGTAATCCATTCCAGGAGCTAGGCCTTAAGGCACCCCTGACAGTCTGAGCGCGCTGAGAAAAAAAAAATCGAAAAAAATACGAAAATTGAGTTTTTCTTACCAAAAAATAGCTGATCTTTCTGGCAACACCCTCGTATAATTCTCATCATTATACGATGTTTCTACAAGGAATTATAGTAATTTGTAACAGGTAAGGTGTCGGCGTCTGTCATGGCATGCGCGCTGACGCGGCAAAAAAAAATTTTTTTTTTCTGTTTTTTTTCTATCAATTTCTTATATTTTTCTCTCTAATATAATACAAATTCACCATTTAATATCATAGGAGAGTGGGCGGGGCTAATATGACCTGAGAACCAATCAGAAGCCTTCTCTGCCCCTCCGGATAAGAAGTGCTGACAGGCCATAAATTACGATGTAGCGGCCAGCACGCACCAGCCAACAAATTGTTATTTTCTTACGCTAATATCAATAATAATGTTTATTTACTTACTACAATTGATCTATTATGACATAAGGCGACATTTTAATAGCATAGAAACATAAAAAACACACCGGAATAAGAATTATGTGGCATAATATGACGGTCTCTCCGCTGGTAGTGGGATGGTAAAATCGCCCTTATGGATTATTTCTTCTCATTCTCACATCCCGGTGTGAGAGAAAACAATCCTAGCGATGGTAAACTGTAGTAGACACTCGTATATGATGAAAACAGTGGAAAAAACAAGCATTTTTTCGGGAATTTCTTTTTTTTCCGACGACTCGGGGTGTGGCGCGCTTCGGCCATTATCTCGGAAGTAACTTATTTACCTTTGTGAGGGTAATGAATGATTAATAATGAACGAATTGACGTGATTTTCACAATAAACATATAAGAATGATTGCTTTACAAGATAGTGAACCTTTTTGAAGTATCCCAAATATTTTCAGATTTGTGTAGGGATAAAAGTCCGATATTTTGCTAAATGTCAAGCAACCTACAAACTATATTTTTTTTAAAATGAAGATAAGCTTTATTACAGAATAAGTACACTTGAGATGATAGACTTAGAAGTGTTCTATCAGCAGGAAGTGTCAAAACAACTTTCCCAACTACCACTTCAGCGTACATCTCTCTTGAGTGGAATTTTTAGGAATTTTCAGTAAATCTTGCGTGGTTCATTTGCTTTTTGGCAAATTTTATTGAAACTTCGTCACAGCTCCTTCTATATGACCTTCTAATAGTACACCAAAAATGAGCGCAATTGGTAAACAAATAAAAAAATAGTTTTTTCGTTAAGGGGTCCAGGACTCCAACTAAATCAATTAACTGGTTTCCTGAATCCCTTCACAAAATATTACCCTGCTCACACTAAAACAGCTTGTCAGGTCCCAAAAACCATTCGTCTCCATTCACTCCTATCTAACACGCTCACACATGCTTACTGGAAGTCCAAGCCCCTCGCCCACAAAACCTCCTTTACCCCCCCCCTCCCACCTTCAATCCCCTATAGATTTATACGCTCTCCAAGTCATTCTACTTTGATCCATTCTCTCTGAATGACCAAACCACCTCAACAACCCCTCTTCAGCCCTCTGACAAATACTTTTAGTAACTCCACACCTTCTCCTAATTTCCACACACCGAATTTTCTGCATAATATTTACACCACACATTGCCCTTAGACAGGACATCTCCACTGCTTCCAGCTGCCTCCTTGCTGCAGCATTTGCAACCCATGCTTCACACCCATATAAGAGTGTTGGTACCACTATACTTTCATACATTCCTTTCTTTGCCTCCATGGATAACATTTTTTGTCTCCACAATGGACCACTCACCTTTTTCCCTTCATCAATTCTATGGTTAACCTTATTCTTCATAAATCCATCCGCTGACAAGTCAACTCCCAAATATCTGAAAACATTCACTTTTTCCTTAATCCCTCTCTCCAATGTGATATCCAATTTTTCTTTATTTAAATTGTTTGATACCCTCATCACCTTACTCTTATCTATGTTCACTTTCAACTTTCTACCTTTACACATCCTCCCAAACTCGTCCACTAACCTTTGCAACTTTCTTTAGAATCTCCCATAAGCACAGTATCATCAGCAAAAAGGATCTGTGTCAACTCCCATTTTGCATTTGATTCCCCATAATTTAATACCACCCCTCTTCCCAACACCCTAGCATTTACTTCTTTTACAACCCCATCTATCAATATATTAAACAACCATGGTGACATTACACATCCCTGTCTTAAGACCTACTTTTACTAGGAAGTAATCTCCCTCCTACACACCCTAAAATGAGCCTCACTAACCTCATAAAAACTCTCTACAACGTTCAGTAACTTACTACCTATTCCATACACTTGCAACATTTGCCATATTGCTCCCCTATCCACTCTATCATATGCCTTTTCTAAATCTATAAATGCAATGAAAACTTCCCTACCTTTATCTCAATACTGTTCACATACATGTATATGCTTTAATGTAAACACTTGATCTACACATCCCCTACCCACTCTAAAGCCTCCTTGCTCATCTGCAATCCTACTCTCTGTCTTACCTCTAATTCTTTCAATAATAACCCTACCGTACACTTTACCTGGTATACTCGGCAAACTTCTTTCAACAAATCGGCCGTTTCCCACCATGGCGGGTTGGCCCAAAGAGAAAAACAAAAGTTTCTCTTTTCAACTTTAGTAATGTAAACAGGAGAAGGGGTTACTAGCTCCTTGCTCCCGGCATTTTAGTCGCCTCTTACGACATGCATGGCTTACGGAGGAAGAATTCTGTTCCACTTCCCCATGGAGACTCGGTAAACTTCTTTCTTTTCTTTCAACACGTCGGCCGTTTCCCACCGAAGCGGGGTGGCCCAAAAGGAAAAACGGAAGTTTCTCCTTTTACATTTAGTAATATATACAGGAGAATGGGTAAACTTATTCCCCTATAATTCTTACAATCTCTTTTATCCCCCTTCCCTTTATATAAAGGAATTATATATGCTCTCTGCCAATCCCTATTTACCTTCCCCTCTTTCATACATTTATTAAACAAAAATTCCAACCACTCCAACACTATATAACCCCTGCTTTTAACATTTGTCATGATCCCGTCAGTTCCAGCTGCTTTACAGCCTTTCATTCTACGTAATGCTTCATGAACCTCCCCCACACTCACATCCTGCTCTTCTTCACTCCTAAACGATGTTTTACCTCCCTGGCCAGTGCATGAAATTACTGCCTCTCTTTTTTCATTGACATTTAAAAGTTCTTCAAAATATTCCAGCCATCTACCCAATACCTCCAGCTCCCCATCTACTAATTCCCTTACTTTGTTTTTAACTGACAAATCCATTCGTTCCCTAAGGCTTTCTTAACTTGTTTATCTCACTCCAAATTTTTTTTCTTCTTTTCAGCAAAATTTCTTGACAGAGCCTCTCCCACTCTTTCATCTGCTCTCCTTTTGCATTCTCTCACCACTCTCTTCACCTTTCTTTTACTCTCCATATACTCTGCTCTTCTATTAACACTTATGTTTTGTAGAAACCTCTCATAAGCTACCTTTTTCTCTTTTATCACACCCTTTACTTCTTTATTCCACCACTCCTCTTTCCTCCTGCACCCACTCTCCTTTAGCCACAAACTTCTGCCCCACATTCTAATACTGCATTTTTAAAGCTATCCCAACCCTCTTCAACCCCCCCTCCACTACTCATACTTGCACTAGCCCACCTTTCTGCCAATATTTGCTTATATCTCACCCTAACTTCCTCCTCCCTTAGTTTATACACTTTTACCTCTCTCTTACTTGCTGTTGCCATTTTCTTTTTGTCCCATCTACCTTTACTCTAACTGTAGCTACAACTAAATAATGATCCACCAATACATAATCTAACAAACTACTTTCATTACGTGCTATAACATACCTTGTATACTTATTTATCCTCTTTTTCATAAAATATATATTACTTATTACCAAACCTCTTTCTACACATAGCTCAATTAAAGGCTCCCTATTTACATTTACCCCTGGCACCCCAAATTTACCTACTACTCCCTCCACAACATTTTTACCCACTTTAGCATTAAGATCCCCAACCACAAGTACTCTCTCACTTGGTTCAAAACTACCCACACACTCAACATTTCCCAAAATATCTCTCTCCTCTACTCTTCTCCAGATGCATAAACACTTACTATAACCCACTTTTCACACCCAACCTTTAATTTACTCGACATAATCCTTGAATTTATACATTTATATTCCCTCTTTACTTGCCATAACTGATTATTCAACATTATTGCCACTCCTTTAGCTCTAACTCTATTTGAAAACCCTGACCTAATCCCATTTATTTCTCCCCACTGAAACTCTCCTACCCTTTTCAGCTTTGTCTCACTTAAAGCCAGGACATCCAGCTTCTTTTCATTGATAACATCTACAATCATCTCTTTCTTATCATTCGCACAACATCCATGCACATTCAGTCATCCCACTTTGACGGTTTTCTTTTTCTTTTTAGTAATCTATACAGGAAAAGGGGTTACTAGCCCATTGTTCCTGGCATTTTAGTTGACTTTTACAACACGCATCGCTTACGGAGGAAAGATTCTTATTCCACTTCCCCATGGATATGAAAGGAAAATCAATAAGAACAAGAACTATTAAGATAAAATCAAAGTCAGATGAGTGTGTATACAAAACATGTACATGCATGTGTAGTGTGACCTAAGTGTAAGTAGAAGTAGCAAGGCGTACCTGAAATCTTGCATGTGTATGAGACAGAAAAAAAGACACTAGCAATCCTTTTCTTCTTTCAACACGTCGGCCGTTTCCCACCGAAGTGGGGTGGCCCAAAATGAAAAACGAAAGTTTCCCATTTTACATTTAGTAATATATACAGGAGAAGGGGTTACTAGCCCCTTGCTCCCAGCATTTTAGTCAGTCGCCTCTTACGACACGCATGGCTTACGGAGGAAGAATTCTGTTCCACTTCCCCATGGAGATAAGAGGAAATAAGAACAAGAACTAGTAAGGAAATAGAAGAAAACCCAGAGGGGTGTGTATATATATGCTTGTACAGGAATGTGTAGTGTGACCTAAGTGTAAGTAGAAGTAGCAAGATGTACCTGAAATCTTGCATGTTTGAGACAGAAAAAAGACACCAGCAATCCTACCATCATGTAAAACAAATACAGTGGTACCTTTACTTATGAGCAAAATTCGTTCCAGACGGCTATTCAAGTGCCAATACCGAAGGAATTTTTTCCCATAAGAAATAATGAAAATTAGATTAACCATTTCAGACCCCCTAAAAATACACTTACAAAAGCACCTACAAAAATACACTTACATAATTGTTCGAGTTGGGAGCTGCTCGTAAGTAGAGGTACCACTGTACAGGCTTTCATTTTACACTCACTTGGCAGGATGGTAGTACCTCCATGGGTGGTTGTTGTCTACCAACCTACTACATATAAATAAGAAATCTTCTTTCAACAAACCGGCCGTATCCCACCGAGGCAGGGTGGCCCAAAAAGAAAAACGAAAGTTTCTCTTTTTAACTTTAGTAATGTATACAGAAGGGGTTACTAGCCCCATGCTCCCGGCATTTTAGTCGCCTCTTATGACACGCATGGCTTACGGAGGAAGAATTCTGTTCCACTTCCCCATGGAGAAAAAGTCATCCCACTTTAAATAAGAAATATTTACACTAATTTATAAATAAGAAATTTACACTTTAATTTATAAATAAGAAATATTTTACTTTATAAATAAAGATTTACACTTGGAGGAGATGCTGGCAGAGGACGGCAGTGTTGTCAGTGACCCTATATACCTCAAACAACAATGAAGGAGTTAAGTTTTGTGTCGTCATTTTTCTATCGTTTAATTGCTTAACTTACTTGCTACACTGTTAATGCTACACTTTATCGCTGGCTGGCGCTATAGCCTTTATCGATTCCTGCTGTTTTAGTATTGTACATATTGTAGAATCACTGAAGAAGGCACATTCTCCCCTCTCTCTTCCTCCTCCACTTTGGTACTTTGCTACTAGTTCTTTCTTGAATTCTATCGTGTTTCTCACCTTTACCACAGGGCTGGCACTAGCAGCTTTCTTTGGGCCCATGGTGGCTCATTTAGCAGTTGCAAGCACAAAATATAATGGAATACAGTGGACCCCCGAGTAACCAACACCCGGAAATCGTACAATTATGTAAGTACATACAGTGGACCCCGGCTAACGAACACCCCGGAAATCGTACAATTATGTAAGTATGTATAATATTGTAAGTGCTTGTGGAAGTGTATTTTTGGGGGTCTGAAATAGACTAACCTACGTGACATTATTTCTTAAGGAAGTAAATTCGTTCGGTAATGGCACTTGAGCAGGCTTCTGGAATGAATTTTGTTCGTTAGCCGGGGGTCCACTGTATAATATTGTAAGTGCTTGTGGAAGTGTATTTTTGGGGGTCTGAAATAGACAAACCTACGTGACATTATTCCTTAAGGGAGTAAATTCGTTCGGTAATGGCACTTGAGCAGAATGAAGTTTTTACGTTACTCGGGGGAGCCACTGTATTACGAAATGTATCGTATGAACGCGTGGGGTGACGGTCACTCGCACAGACACAATGCCACACTGACACTGAGTAGCCTTTGTATGCGCATTGTCGCTGGGAGGCTGCATGAATGCGTTCCGGATGACCAACGATTGGTGAGGCAAATGACTATCCGCGAGGCAATATTTTGACAAAAAAACGTTAAAATAGGCAAAATTTACGAAGAGCGAGGCTTACGATATTCAAGGGTCCACTGTAATTGAAATAATTTTGACACGTTTAGTTTGAAGCTTACCCCACTATCATTTACTTTTTAGAAGACATGATAGATTCTCATGCAATTTTTTTTGAGCATATTTTGCTTTTATTACAAGAATATTCTCTCTCAACAGATGAATGTAGTATTTCAGCTTCTTCAAGCTAAGAAGAGGGAAACTGAGCGTTTGGAGCAACAAGGAAAAGTGAAATATGAATATGATTCTGATGAAGACATTGAAGGTGGTACCTGGGAACACAAGAGGTTAGGAAACCTCTTATATCCTTGTAGGCTTCTGTGACCATGTTAAAGCAGAGTGAATGGGGACAAGTGATTTAATGGCTTGATGTGCTGTTGAAGTATGAGGAATGACATTTATGATGGGATTCAGGGAAACTGGTTAGTCATACTTGAGTTTTGGAGGTGGGAAGTATGGTGCATGCATCATGAATTTTTCCATTCATGTCATTTGAATTGTGATTTCTACTCACTCCTGGCTCATGAATGATGGTTAATGTGTTTCCTTTTTGTGGGTTACCCCACCTTTGTGGGAGATTGCGGTATGAGAGAATAAAAAATAAAGAAATTGTATTATATTTATGTGAAGTGCTAAACCCATGCTAATCACTTAAGCACAGTGGTGGAGGATTGCTCCTCCATCTGCTTAGATGTGTGAAATGGATGGCCTACCTAACCATACTTACCTATTTCGGCTATCATTTAAGAACTTTTTTTCAGGAGAGCGAAAGAAATGCAGGAGACACATGCAAAAGCAGCAGAGCTTACGAACTTGGCAGAGGGAAAGCATCATATTGGAGACTTTCTGCCTCCAGATGAATTAGCAAGATTTATGGAAAAGGTATGTTTACCAAGTATTAAAATAAGATTATCATTATTTCTTGATTTTTTGAGGAAACTGCTTTCTGAGCAGTGCAGAGTTAACTCTGGGTAAATATTGAAATTTTTTTAAAGATATCATTTATGGCAGAATTCAGGAAAAACCTGTTGGCCTTGTTCTGGAGGTTGTAAATACAGTGCTTGAACTCTGAAAGGAGAGTGGTGATGTGGTTTCTTGGGCCAATTAAATTGTCCCATACTTGTGGCAAGATAGCTATTGAATGATAGTGAACTAAAAAAAAAAAGTTTACATTAAAATAATGTTGTATACAGTTCTTATTAACAATGGTAACCATTTTTTAGCATGAAAATGAAACAAATGTGAGTGGGATGCTAGCAATGCTATGATTATGATAGGTAAGTAATGTTGAATGTTAGGAATTTGGGATGATGTAGCAGTATGATGGTTATGCAATTTAAATTTATAATACAGTGGACCCTCGGTTAACGAATACCCCGGAAATCGTGCAATTATGTAAGTATAATTTTGTAAGTTCTTGTGGAAGTGTATTTTTGGGGGTCTGAAATAGACTAACCTACGTGAAATTTTTCCTTAAGGGAGTAAATTCGTTCGGTAATGGCACTTGAGCAGACTTCAGGAGTGAAGTTTTTACTAAACTCGGGGGTCCACTGTACTCTATTAAAGTAGTAATGGATTTAGTGTTAATACCAGGTGGTTTGGACATGTAGAAAGGATGTCTCAAAATAAGACGACTTGCAGGGTGCATAAATCTGTAGTGGGGGGAAGGCAGGGTAGGTTGTAGGGAGCGGTAAAGGT
Source organism: Cherax destructor (assembly GCA_009830355.1). Taxonomy (NCBI): domain Eukaryota; kingdom Metazoa; phylum Arthropoda; class Malacostraca; order Decapoda; family Parastacidae; genus Cherax; species Cherax destructor. The sequence continues at coordinate 75,994 of WNWK01004325.1, read as the reverse complement.
TTATTTTCATGTGAGGGGCTTGGACATCCAACAGGCATGTGCGAGTGTGTTGAGTGCAAGCAAGTGGTTTTTATTACTTCATGTGTTGAGTGTGAGCAAGGTAACATTTATGAAAGGATTCATAGAAACTGGTTAGCCAGATTTGAGTCCTGGAGGTGGTAAGTACAGTACCTACACTCTGAAGGAGAGGTGGGGATATTGCGGTTTGAAGGGTCATCTGAAGTGTAGTATCAGCACACCTCTGGCAAGACTGATGGAGTGAGTGATGGTGAAGAAAGCTTTTTTTTTTTTTTACCCTACCTCAGTGGGAGATGATTTTTTTTCCAGTTTATATAAACTTTTGACTTAAGTGACTGATGGAGTGGGTGGTTAGTAAAGGGAATTGTAGTGGGTAGAGATAAGATTGTTTTACTATGACTAGCAATACTGGATAGTTCTGCAACCAGTGGACTTGGTTTCCAAATTAATTAATCCAGTAGATTGTGTCTTGTATTCCTGAAGTTCATTAAATCGAGTTCAATTAAATTGAGAGTTTTCTGTAACAGATCTAAAAATGGAGAGTATAGAGATATTGTGGTTCAGCAAGTCATTTGAGTTTTGATGAGATAGTGTATGATGGTAATTTTTTATCGTACTTTGGTGCAAACAGCCTGTGTGTTAAAAATATTCTGTTGATAATTTGGTATTAACCCTTTCAGGGTCCAGACCCCCAATCTGAAACTTGTCCACAGGGTCCAAGAATTTTCAGAAAAAAAAAAAATCTTATGAAATGGTAGAGAATCTTTTTCTGAAGGTAATAAAACAAAAAGTACGAAATTTGATGGAAAATTGACGAAATTATGCTATCGCGAATTTTGCTGCATCAGCAATATTTATTCATCGGCGATTTTGCCAACTTTGACTCCTATTTTAGGAAAAATTACATTGTTCCAGTCAACCAAATCTTAGCTTTTTCACTAGTATCACTTCCGTTTTATTGATTGAGCACAAGAAACTGCCCAGTCAACTATTTCAACTACCCAGTAAAGTGATCAGAAATTGGTAAATTGGCCAATTTCACACAGTTCAAAATATTTCAATTTCAAAATAATTTTCAGAATAAACACTGCAGGCATTCCTGGCACTAAAATAACATTTCCTCTGTTTATTAGTTGTTTCCAGGCTTTACACATGAATTCCATTTTGATTTTTTATTCACCAAAAAAATAGAAGATTTACTTTTATGCAATATTGTAATAATTATACAAATAATATCGGCGCATTCGTAAACGCATATTAGACCCACCAGCTGAAAGTATAGGACGTGTGATGTGATTTGTTTACTCTTGAACAATAGGCAAAAATTGAACATTTCTGCTATTTTGAGCTTGGTTTCAACCTATTTTTATTACTAAAAAGCAATCAAAAACAAATCTATTTCTGTAACATATCTTCCATTCTATCAAATGAGACCAAGAAACCGTGGATACCACCATAAAAACCATACAAAAATACACTGCAGAGTCGCTGTTTTAATCCAAAAACACGGTCAGTTTTTTCTCATGCACTGCGTGCTGCAGGATTTTTTATATGGTACACACTTACCACAAAGATGCATCTCTCATATCTAAGCCCAAATTTACCACTCGCAGCTTACCTGAGTGAGCTGAAGTCATGGCGTAGAACTACGGCACTTACCCTGGCTTCAAATTTTGGTAATGATAAAAATAGTAACTATTAACAATGAACAAAAGTTTTTATACAACTATTTTTTAATTTGACACATTTTTTTTTCTAAGTTATTTATGTACATTTTTTTTTTTTCAACAAGTCGGCCATCTCCCACTGAGGTAGGGTGACTTATTCAGACTTAAAACTTTCAAATAATTTTTTATGCAACTTTGTATGATTATCTCTATATGCATTTTTTGTAAAATAAGAAAATTCTTCTATTAATCAATATTTATTGTTACAGTATCGAGCAATAAAAGAGGGTCGGGATCCTGATCTCTCAGACTATCAGCAACACAAACTTACTGAAGATAATGTTGGCTACAGAATGTTGAAGAGCATGGGATGGACAGAAGGAATGGGTCTTGGTGCAGAAGGCAAAGGCATAACAGCACCTGTTAACCAGTAAGTTTAGTCATTAAGTTCTTTTCACGATGTATTCATGTTTTTAAGAATGATGTCCAGTACCTGTCGGTACAAATCTCTCCCCTAGGCTTTCTGACATTGTCCTTTTTTCCACTAAGAAGACCTCTTCAAATTGTTTGATCAACAATTAACACATTTTTTATGAGCTGCTCTCTGTCCTTCAATTGAATTGCCAGGTCTTTTACTGTCATCTTTCTTCTGATGTGGCTGTGAAGCAGTATTGATTCAGACTTTGCTTTTGTTGCTGTCATCTTTAAGTTGTTCAATTTTTCTTCACCCTGGCATTTTATTTCTGGCTAATTTACTGTTTGTCCTTATTTGTTCATTGTTTTTTGTAGTTTTTCCACTCTTGTGCTTCTCTTTTCTGTCCCTCTGCATTGCTGGTTGTACCAAAGACTATTTTTGCTGTTTCTGCATCGTCTGGGTATGAAGTTCACTGCCTTCTTGCATTTTCCAGCTAGGTACTCCATTTCATATGCTGACTTTCCTTTCAGTTCTCTGGTCCACTGCACTGCATTCAGGAATTCTATCATTCCCTTCTCTAAAGTCTTGTTTCTTGTGCCCTTCGTGTGCCATCTTTTCTGTTGCCTTTAGTTCCACAAGATACTTGAAGTTTAGGACTGTTTAATCACTAGCATCCATGGGGTTTTCATATTATGTCAGATGTGTGTGTGGTAAATATTTGGTACAGCCTTGCTGACTCATCCTTTACTCTCTTATGTCCTTAACATGCTGATTCAGTTTCCTCTAATCACCTCCATCAGTTTATCCCTCCACATTTGGCTCCCCATGTGGGTCCCAGTTCTCCCATCTGTTTCTTTGTGGTTGAAGTTACCCATGATGAGTAGTTTTGCTTTAGCTCTATATGCACTCTTAGCTGCTGCTACTGCTGTCAACCATTGCTCTTCATATTCCTGCTTCAGTCTTGTGTTAGGCGGTGGGTTATATATTACTCCTACTTTGGGTTCCTCTGTCTTAACTGAGCCCACTATGAAGTCATTTGCTTCTTGTCTGTTTTTTCCTCTTGCCTCTTCAAAAGCCCTGATTTCTAATTAACAGTGTCACTCCTTCGCTGCCCCTGTTTTTGTCCTTATCACTTGATATCCTGCTGTTATTATGGCATTTGATATCATTTCTACCAGCTTTCCCTCTGTGATGGGTATGATGTCCGAGTTTACCTCAGCTATTGGTTCTTTCAGCTCCTCACTCTTGTATGGTAATCCATCTGCAGTAGAGTATTGCACCCTGAGCTTACGTTTGCTTACCATACACCGAGCATGTTGCTCATCCGTCAGGAGTCGGGGAGGTGTGCTTACCACTACTCAAGGAGAGGTCAAGGATAAGGTTATTGACAGGGAAGGGCAAGGGGGGGTGGGTGTGGGAAGGGTTGGGGGTTAGTGTTGGTGTCGGGAAAATGAGGGCTGACCCTGAGTCGAACCAAGATGCCACCTAGACATTAGGAAACATTTCTTCAATGTAGAATAGTGGAATTAGCTACACAGTAGTACAGTGGTCCCTCAACTAACGAACGTAATCCGTTACAGGAGCTAGTTCTTTACACGAAAAGTTCGCAATCGAAACTTTATTTCCCATAAGAAATAATGTAAATACAATTAATCCGTTCCAGACATCCAAAAATATTAACAAAAAATACATTTTAATACTAAATAATACAAAACAGATGAATAAATAACATTTACTTACCTTTATTGAAGAGTTGCATGCATCTGGAAGATAGGGAGGATGACAGGGGCAGGGTGTTAGTGGTTGGAAGGGGAATCCCCCTCCAAAAGGACTTCAGGTAACAAGTCCCTCTCTGTGGTTACTTCCCTTCTTGGTCTTTTAATGCCACTAGGACCAGCTTGAGAGTCACTGGATTCCAGCCTTGTGAAATAACTGTCCACAGTCCTCTGTTTCTGGCGCCTGTTTAATATTTTCCTGAAGTGCAACATGGCTCTGTCACTGAACTGGTTGCACAGATGGCTCATTTCAGCTTGCTGAGGGTGGTGTTTTTCAACAAAACTTTGCACATCGTTCCACTTGGAACAAATTTCCTTAAGCACTGAAGAAGGCACCTCCTTCTCTCTCTTTCCCTCCTCCTGTGAAGCAATAACCTTAGCTCTGGTCTGATGCTGTTCCAGTTCCAGCTGTTGCAGCTCTTCAGTTGTTAGCTCTACCCTGTGTTCCTCCACCAACTCTTCCACATCCTCACCACTCACCTCCAACCCCAGCCTGTTCCCCAATGCCACAATATCTTCCTCAACAGGCACAGGGTCGTCAGGGTCAGGGTCAGCCTCAAATCCTTCAAAATCCCTCTTTTCAACACAATCCGGCCACAGTGGTCTCCAAGCAGAGTTCAAAGTCCTGGAAGTCACTCCCTCCCAAGCCTTACCTATAAGATCTATGCAATGCACGATATTGAAGTGATCTTTCCAGAACTCTCTTAGGGTTAACTCAGTGTCTGAGGTTATTTGAAAGCACTTTTCAAACACTGCTTTGGTGTACAGTTTCTTGAAGTTTGCAATGACCTGCTGGTCCATGGGCTGGATGAGAGGAGTGGTGTTAGGAGGCAAGAACTTCACTCTGATGAAACTGAAGTTCTCAGACAAATAGTCTTCCAAGTTGTGAGGATGAGCAGGAGCATTGTCCAGTACCGGGAGGCACTTGAGTGGCAATTTCTTTTCCAGGAGGTATTTCTTCACTAGGGCCAAACACTCCAGTCAACCATTCCTTGAAAAAGTCCGTAGTGACCCATGCATTAGTGTTAGCCTTCCAATGCACACACAAATTATTCTTGTTAACATTGTGTTTCTTGAAGGCTCTGGGATTTTCTGCGTGATACACCAGTAAAGGCTTCACTTTAAAATCCCCACTAGCGTTAGAACAAAACAAGAGAGTTAGCCTGTCTTTCATAGGCTTGTGTCCTGGCAGTGCCTTTTCCTCCCGAGTAATGAAGGTCCTGTTGGGCAGTTTCTTCCAAAACAGGCCTGTTTCATCACAATTAAACACTTGTTGGGGGAGGAATTCTTCAGCCTCTATGAACCCCTTAAATTCACTCACAAATTTTTCAGCTGCACGTTTGTCTGAGCTGGCTGCCTCACCATGCCTCACAACACTGTGTATGCCACTACGTTTCTTAAACCTCTCAAACCAGCCTCTGCTGGCTTTAAAATCACTCTCAGCACTGGTACGCAGGCATTGTCTTGACAAGATCTGTGTGCAACTGCCTTGCCTTTTCACAAATTATCGCCGTGGAAATACTATCACCTGCTATCTTTTGCAACATTAGCTTCCTTGATCTCATTTCTCTTTGCCAGGATAGTGCCGATACTAGATTGTTTTTGTTGTACATCCTGACAAGCTCACTCACACGTACACCACTCATATTTTTCTATAATTTCTTTCTTCAGTTCGATGGTGTTCCTCACTCTCTTTACCACAAGGGTGCCACTAGGAAGCTTCTTTGGACCCATGGTGACTTATTTCAGTGACAATCAATAAACAATTAATAAATACAACAAAAGTATTGTGAATGTTTGAAAGAGCTCGCTGGGTAATGTTCTCTCAAGTGTAAACAATGCTTGACTGGCGTTTTGTCGTCTTGTCCGCCTCACAGCACTTGCGCGGGGCAGGCGGACAGGTCTGATACGGTTCGCTTAGTGAATAAATGTTTGCTACATGAGAAAATTTTTTTGCGAAAAAAGCGTTCGTTACGCGATTTGTTCGCTATGTGGAGTGTTCGTTAGGCGGGGGTTCACTGTATCAGCAGAAACCAGCTCCGTACAGGGTTCAAATGTAAATAAAATAAAACAAATTCACATTATCAGTCTAAAACTAAGAGGTAGGCCAGAGAGCTAGATCTTACCCCCAAAAACTCAAATAGGCAGTTACATTATCCCAATCATGAATAAGGAAATGTTTATACTTTTACTACTGGGTGCATTCCCACTGCCAAAATGGACTGATGAATGGTGGTATCAGCTAATAATTTACCTGCCTAAATTTTCAGTCTTATTATTTGTCTAATATTTATCATTTCTAGCGCTTCTAAACATTTTCCTTACAACAGGAATGGCCGTTCAGAGAGCCAGGGTTTAGGTGTTGAGAGACCTGAAAATCTGCAGGAAGAGGATGATGAGTATGATGCATACAGAAAACGTATGATGCTAGCATATCGTTTCCGGCCAAATCCTCTAGTAAGTGAAATTCTAAACTACATAATTTATATAAATTTCAATTCCTTACATAATTTTCTCGACTGTCTTGTTTTAGGTAAATGATATGTTTATTTCTGTATGGTCCTTGTTGACTTACAAATAGGTTCCTGGGTGTCCCCTTTCACCTATTGCTCATATGTTCACCAGTCAGTAAATATTTGTCTTCAGCAGCAGCACTAAAGATAATGCAAAAGGAGGAAGGGAAAGTTGGTGAGTGCACTGCCAACATCTTAGGCTAAGTACTACTATGCTCCAGCATAGGGATATTGACAGTGTTGTGACGGGCAGGATATTTACAGTACTATAGCGAGGGAGATGCTCAGTATGAAAAGCCAATGACAGCTTAATATAACATGTTACAGCATATAGGAGCATTTTTTTTTTTTTTTGTGTGTAAGCTTATTTATGATTAAGAGAGTCCCTGTCCTCGTTTTTACTGGAGGTATGCCAAAATATCGGTGGGTATTGGCTAATATTAATGCTATCGAGATCAGCAGAAATTTTGGTGTTGTCCCATACAGTGGTACCTCGAGTTACGATGGTCCCCAAAATCGCCCTTTTATGTAAGTTTATTTTTTTAAATGCTTTTGTAAGTATATTTTTGGGGGTGTAAAAGGACTAGTCTATTTTACATTATTCCTTATGGGGATAAATTCGTTTGGTAATGGCACTTGAACAGCATTCTCGAACGAAAAAATATCGTAACTCGAGGTAACACTGTATTTAGTTTGTCTAAAGATGAAATTCATGATCCATTCTCTTTAAATGACCAAACCACCTCAACAACTCCTCTTCAGCCCTCTGACTAATACTTTTAGTAACTCCACAATAATAATAATATGTAATAATAATTTGTAATAATAATAATTTGTCAGAGCATCATTCCTTCTAAAAATTACATGAGAATGGAAATGTTGGTCTTTATTTATTCTACTGTACCACTGTGGAGACAACTTTTACACAATGTAAGATGTTTGTATGAAGGTGTATGAACCATAACCAGATGGTTTGTTTACATAAGTACTCTGCAGCTCTCTCATCTTACTTGTTCTCTCTCTCTCTTTTATTCATTTTTATCTCCGCTTACTCAACTCTCACCCTACATTAAGACTACAAATATTTTAAATGTCGTAGTAGGTGGGGTGGCTAGGCGGGATGCCATACCTCCCAACAACTTTCTACAAATAAATACTTTTCACCTCTCACCCTACATTAAGACTACAAATATTTTGAGGTAAATGAGTGTACTGTGTGTGTATTTTACTTTTTATTGTTTTTAATGCCTAGTTCTATTGCTAACTTAATATATGTTAGTGTAAACTTGTTATCTGTCATTTATATGCATTTATAAGTGAAAAAAAAATGGCGTTTTGCTTTCCGGCAGTAGCCTGGAACCTAACCTGCTGTATAAGTGGGGTCCTACTGTATTTATAAATGGGGTTGTAAGAGAAGTGAATGCGCGGGAGTTGGCAACAGGTGTGGGGTTAAAAGGTAAAGAATCTAACACAAAGTGGGAGTTGTCACAGTTGCTCTTTGCTGATGACACTGTGCTTCTGGGAGATTTAGAAGAGAAGTTGTAGAGGTTGGTTGATGAGTTTGGTAGGGTATGTAAAAGAAGAAAATTAAAAGTGAATATAGGAAAGAGTACGGTGATGAGGATAAAAAAATTAGCTGACGAAAGATTGGATATCAGATTGGAGGGAGAGTATGGAGGAGGTGAATGTATTCAGATATTTGGGAGTGGACATGTCAGCAGGTGGGTCTATGAAGGATGAGGTGAATCATAGAATTGATGAGTGGAAAAGGGTGAGTGGTGCACTTCAGAGTCTGTGGAAGCAAAGAGGGGAATGTATGAGAGTATAGTTATACCAACACTTTTATATGGGTGTGAAGCATGGGTGGTGAATGTTGCAACAAGGAGAAGGCTGAAGGCAGTGGAGATGTCATGTCTGAGGGCAATGTGTAGTTTGGAAATTAGGAGGAGGTGCGGGATTACCAAAACTATTATCCAGAGGGCTGAGGAAGGGTTGTTGAGGTGGTTCGGACATGTAGAGAGGATGGAACAAAATAGAATGACTTCGAGAGTGTATAAATCTGTAGTGGAGGGAAGGCAGGGTAGGGGTCGGCCTAAGAAAAGTTGGAGGGAGGGGGTGAAGGAGGTTTTGTGTGCGAGGGGCTTGTACTTCCAGCAAGCATGCGTGAACGTATTTGATAGGAGTGAATGGAGACAAATGGTTTCTAGGACTTGACGTGCTGTTGGAGTGTGAGCAGGGTAACATTTATGAAGGGATTCAGGGAAACTGGCAGGCCGGACTTAAATCTTGGATGGGAAGTACAGTGTTTGCACTCTGAAGGAGGGGTGTTAATGTTGCAGTTTTATAACTGTGGTGTAAGCACACCTCTGGCAAGACAGTGATGGAGTAAATGATGATGAAAGTTTTTTTTTTCGGGCCACCCTGCCTTAGTGGGAAACGGCCGATATGTTAACCCTTTCAGGGTCCATGCCGTAGTTCTATGGCTTTGAGTTGAGGGTCCAAACCGTAGATCTACGCCATGAGCTCAGCTCACTCAGATAAGCTGTGAGCGGTAAATTTGGGCCTAGATATGAGAGAATACAGTGGTCCCCGAGTAACGAAAAAACTTCATCCCAGAAGCCTGCTCAAGTGCCATTACCGAACGAGTTTACTCCCTTAAGGAATAATGTCATGTAGGTTAGTCTATTTCAGGCCCCCAAAAATACACTTCCACAAGCACTTACAATATTATACTTACATAATTGTACGATTTCCGGGGTGTTCGTTACTCGGGGGACCACTGTACATCTATGTGGTAAGTGTGCACCACATCAAACAAATCCTGCAGCACACAGTGCATAATGAGATAAAAAAAAACTGAGACCATAATTTTAGATTAAAACAGCGTCTTTGCAGTGTGTTTTCGTATGCTTTTTATAGTTGTATTTGCGATTTCTTGGTATTATTTGATAGAATGGAAGATATATTACAGAAAGAGATGATTTTGATTGGTTTTAGTAATGGAAATGTCTTGAAACTGAGCTCAAAGTAGCGAAAATGTTAAATTTTTGCCGATGTTCAAGAGTAAACAAATGACCTCACACGTCTAATACATGCCAGTTGGTGGGTCTAATACACGTTCATAAATGTGGTGATATTATCTATACAATTATTACAATATTGCATAACAGTAAATCTTCCATTTTTTGGTTTGAATAAAAATTCATTATGTGAATAAAAAATAAAAATAGAATTCATTTGTAAAGAATGAAAACGTAACTAATGAACAGAGGAAATGTTAGTTTAGTGCCAGGAATGCCTACATTGTTTATTCTGCACCCTATTTTGAAATTTGAATATTTTGAATTTTGTGATAAATTGGCTAAATTACCAATTTCCGATCACTTTATTTTGTAGTTGAAACAGTTGATTGGGCGATTTCTTGTGCTCAGTTGATAGAATAGAAGTAATATTAGCGAAATAGCTAAGAATTTGGTCGACTGGAATAATGTAATTGGCCTAAAATGGTGGTCAAAGTCGGCAAAATCGCTGATGAGTAAATATCGCTGAAGCATCAAAATTGGTGAGAGCATAATTTCTTAAATTTTTCCATCAAATTTCGTACTTTTTGTTTTATAACCTTCAGAATTTTTTTTTTTTTTTTTTAAATTCTTGGACCCTGGTGCACACACTGAAATTTGGCCTCTGGTCCCTGAAAGGGTTAATAAAAAAATAAATAAATTTTTACAATTTTTCTTGTCCCCCGTCCCTTTATATGAAAGAAGTATACATGCTCTCTGCCAATCACTAGGTACCTTCCCCTCTTTTATACATTTATTAAACAAAAATACCAACCACTCCAACACTATATAACCCCCATGCTTTTAACATTTCTGTTATGATCCTGTCAGTTCCAGCTGCTTTACCCCTTTCATTCTATGTAATGCCTCGCTCACCTCCCCCACAATCACATCCTGCTCTTCTTCACTCCTAAAAGATGTTATACCTTCTTGGTCAATTCTTGAAATTACTGCCACCCTTTCTTCATCAACATTTAACAGTTCCTCTAAATATTCCCAATATCTCCAACTCCCATCTACTAACTCCCCTATTCTGTTTTTGACGGTCAAATCCATTCATTCCCTAAGCTTTCTTAACCTTTTTATCTATTTTTTTTCTTATTCTCAGCAAAATTTCTTGAATGTAAAATGCCATATATTATGTTACAAAAATTCCTTTTTTTTTTTTTTTTTTTTTTAAATATTCAATTAGTTGCAAGACTAACTTTCCAAATTGTATTTCACTGGTTGTATTGCATTTTTAATGAAAGAATTCCCCAGTTTTAACAATTTAAATTTGTCTCCAGTCTTACATTTTTGAACTATTTCTGTATTTTTACTTTTCAGAACAATCCTAGACGAGCATATTACTAAGGAAGATGTCAATAGTAGCAGCAACATTTATGACAGAATATGGATATTCCTTCCATAAGCAAGTTTTAAATCATACAGGTGGTGATAGCCAAAGATACAATACAGTACATTTCTGTCACTGTGATGAATATGTTAGCATTAAAATTGTGGTGTTTTCACCATTTATCTTTTTTTTTTTTCATAATTTCTTTTCCAGGTCAACACTTAAGACCAACAGCTTTATTACATTTTAATTTTTGTTAGGATTTTTTGGGGGCATTCCACTAAAAAGTGAGAAAATCTAAATGCTTTCAGGTTGTCATATCAGATTCATGTGATTTCATAAAACTTTGAAGTGTGTTTGTTCTTGCGGCTTTGTAAACCTTAAGGATGTGATTGTAAGCTACTAGAAACTTCATTATGTATGTTTGTATATACAGTGGACCCCTGAGTTTCGGTCACCTCAGAAATCGAACAATTATATAAGTTTAATATTGTAAGTGCTTTTGTATGTGTATTTTTGGGGGGTCTGAAAGGACTAATCTAATTTACATTTTTCCTTAAGGGAACAAATTCGTTCGGTAATAGCACTTGAACAGCCTTCTGGAATGAATTATGATCGAAACTCGGGGGTCCACTGTACTTAGTGAAGTGGTGCATGCAGACTTGGCCTCAAATATTTTGGCCATTAACTGTTTTTACAATGTTAAAGACCCAGTAACACTGAAAGAAATCAATGCATTGTTTTGGCTATTTCATTTATACCAGTAGCCACTTTCTTAGACTAAGAAAGATATATGGAAAGAACGTGATACAAATTAATGCAAGGAGAGAATACAGAAATTGAACAAAAAGACAATAAGGAAAAGTTATACATTCAAAATATAGGATAAGTAAAGGAAATATGTAACTAACCACTAAGTAGTGTTTGAAAGTGAATGTGAAAAAATTATAAATGATTTATAGAAAGGGTCTTCATGCTGTAATCTTTTAATTAAAAACAATAACTTAAGATGCCTGTTTTCAGTATTCAGTATGGACCATCGCTGGTGGAGAGAAATAGTATAAAATACTGACACTGTGGCTAAAGACAGTGTAGTAAAATATGATCCTTTATTGATAGTGTTTCATCCATGCAGTGGAAGTCTTCAAGTTGGTTAAAAATAAAAAAAGACCACTGTTTGGGTAAAACGTCAATAAAGGATTGCAATTTACTGTATTTGTCTTTAACCATCAATGACTTTCTTCAAAGGTTACCACCCACTTAAAGAGCATTAGTCATCTACCTATAATTGATTTTTTTGTGTATACACAAAGAATCTGACATTTTTATTAATAGGCAAATTGAATGTCAAGCATTGTATACTTGAACTTCAGTTAAGTACATCACCTTAAATGTAAAATGTTCTTGTAATTAAACAAAGTTTGATATTCAAAAGAATTAATTATTTGCTTATTATAATAGTAATTAAACTTTTTCATGTATGTACTTCAATGAAATTATCTAAAATTTTAGAAATTTGTGCTCATAAAAGGCCCTGGATTTAATACATAACTTTGCACATTACAACCTAATTGTTATTTCATTATGCTTTTGTACCTGTGCTATGAAACTACATTGGATTGACTGAGAATATTGTCTAAATTTAAAAATTAATCAAAGCCTATTAGCATGTTTAATAAACATTTGAAGAGACCTAGTTATTGTACATACCAATTATTGTAACAAACTGCTCGTAGTACAATCAGTGATAATTGATTATATTTGTAATATGCCTGAAAATATTCAGTTTTACACTTAAGTCTTTATCTGATCACATCAAAAAATGACTGGTTTGCACATTATGGTAGAAAGTACAAATGTATTTAGCAGCCATGCATATACAAGTGTGTGTTTAAGATGGATTTTGTGTTTGAAATTGGATCACTTCAGACTTGAACATGTTCTTTTGTTAATGCATTTCTACTAATAATCGTCAATTAATTGAGGTTATATTAGGTGATGTACAGCTAGTGAAAATCAAATTTCCCCAAAGCCTTAATGTCAGTGTCTAAATAAGTAATATTTATCACTCATGCACACACGTACGTATATACATTCACATTGGCAATATTTTTCAAGCAGACAACTATTTTTCATAACATCAGTTTTCTCTTTAAAAATCTATTTTTAAACAACTTTTGTTTTGACAATAAAATATACTGAAAATGTATTTTTATTAAACTAGTTAATACAGTATTATGTTAGTGAAATATTTAATGTAAATGTATAGTACTACTAAATAATTTGTCATATTTTGGGATAACATTGTAATTTGCTGAAATATTTACTTAAAAATATTGACATATTTTATTATTTGACATATTCTATTTGAGATATCGATTGGATAGTTACAAACCTTAAAATACAATCTTATGATGTAATATTGAATTTTTTAGGTAGACTGGTAAGCCAGTAGAAGGCACGAGGTAAATAACTGAAAGCTTCGCTGAGTAGGTCGTCACACAACTCAACCTGTATCAGTAGTAGTAGTCCCCATTTCTCCAGAAGTAGAGACATTATTATCATGATCACTTGTCACAATTACTGTGATTTCCCGCTTAACAACCATTCTCGTAATATATTTCAAGAAAGCCCATCCCGTGTGCCCCCAAATTCCCCCCCCCCAAAAAAAAAAAAAAAAAAAAAATAGGACTTCCTCTGCTTAATCACCGGCTCCTAATCCTCTATGCCCTAAGGGTTCCTGATCCAAAGAATTGGGCCAGTCAAACCCCCCTTCCTTGAATTGAATCAGAATGCCTCACATTTCCAGAGGCACTTTATAAGCCCTACAGGTTAAGCACTTCCCCATAAATGTAATCGAGTTTGTTTAATGACCAAATTCCTCATACAACAGCCAAATAATGTTCATAAATACAGTAGAGCATCACCTTTTGTGCATCTGGGCACCACATTACCAATTTTTTTTTTTTTTTTTTCAACAAGTCGGCCGTCTCCCACTGAGGCAGGGTGACCCAAAAAGAAAGAAAATCCCCAAAAAGAAAATACTTTCATCATCATTCAACACTTTCACCACACTCATACATAATCACTGTCTTTGCAGAGGAGCTCAGATACGACAGCTGAGAAAAGTCCCTCCCAGCTGTCACTATCTCAGACCCCTCCTTTAAAGTGCAGGCATTGTACTTCCCATTTCCAGGACTCAAGTCCAACTAAATCAATTAACTGGTTTCCCTGAATCCCTTCACAAAATGTTACCCTGCTCACACTCCAACAGATCGTCAGGTCCCAAAACCATTCGTCTCCATTCACTCCTATCTAACACGCTCACACATGCTTGCTGGAAGTCCAAGCCCTCGCCCACAAAACCTCCTTTACCCCTTCCCTCCAACCTTTTCTAGGACGACCCCTACCCCGCCTTCCTTCCCCTACAGATTTATACGCTCTCCAAGTCATTCTACTTTGATCCATTCTCTCTAAATGACCAAACCACCTCAACAACCCCTCTTCAGCCCTCTGACAAATACTTTTAGTAACTCCACACCTTCTCCTAATTTCCACATTCCGAATTTTCTGCATAATATTTACACCACACATTGCCCTTAGACAGGACATCTCCACTGCCTCCAGCCTCCTCCTCGCTGCAGCATTTGCAACCCATGCTTCACACCCATATAAGAGTGTTGGTACCACTATACTTTCGTACATTCCCTTCTTTGCCTCCATGGATAACGTTTTTTGTCTCCACAGATACCTCAATGCACCACTCACCTTTTTTCCTTCATCAATTCTATGGTTAACCTCATCCTTCATAAACCCATCCGCTGACACATCAACTCCCAAATATCTGAAAACATTTACTTCTTCCATAATCCCTCTCTCCAATGTGATATCCAATTTTTCTTTATTTAAATCGTTTGATACCCTCATCACCTTACTCTTATCTATTACCAATATATTATGATTAAATTTTTTTTCCTATTTTCACCTTTTGCTATAAAAGCACATGTGTAATGTTTTTTTATCATTGTATTTTAAAATGTATTTTCTTGGTTAGTTTTTACCAAATGCATTCTTAGTGTATGTGTGTATTTTATGTACAGGCAGGCCCCACTTTACAGTACAGTGGACCCCCAAGTTTCGGCCATAATTCGTTCCAGAAGGCTGTTCAGTGCCATTACCGAACGAATTTGTTCCCTTAAGGAATAATGTAAAGTAGGTTTGTCCATTTCAGACCCCCAAAAATACACTTACAAAAGCACTTACAATAATACACTTACTTGCATAATTGTTCGAGTTTTGAGGTGATCGAAACTTGGGGGTCCACTGTACTTTGTTTTACAGCATTTCTCTAATAGTACAGTGGTTTTCAATTATACCCATTCATTTATTCAAGCTTCTTGCAATAAATATATTCACCTCTCACTATAAGCTAAGGATGAAAATTATTTAAGGTAAGTAATGTAGGAGAGGAAGATTACTTCCCAGTAAAAGTAGGTCTTAGACAGGGATGTGTAATGTCTGCATGGCTGTTTAACATATTTATAGATGGGGTTGTAAAAAGTAAATGCTAGGATGTTGGGGAGAGGGGTGGGATTAAATTATGAGGACTCAAAAACAAAATGGAAGTTGACAGTTACTTTTTGCTGATACTGTATTTTTGGGAGATTCTAAAGAAAAGTCGCAAAGGTTAGTGGACGAGTTTAGGAGGGTGTGTAAAGATAGAAAGTAAACATAGTTAAAAGTAAGGTGATGAGGGTATCAAACGATTTAGATAAAAAATTGGAGGGAGGGAGTATGGAATAAGTGAATGTGTTCAGATAATTGGGAGTCGACTTGTCAACAGATGGGTTTATGAAGGACGAGGTTAACCATAGAATTGACGAAGAAAAAAAAGGTGAGCGGTGTGTTGAGGTATCTGTGGAGACAAAAAAAAAAGTCATCCATGTTGGCAAAAAGAGGGAATGTACAAGAGTATAGTGGTACCAGCACTTTTATATGGGTGTGAAGCATGGGTTGTAAATGCTGCAGTGAGGAGGCGGCTGGAGGCAGTGGAAATATCTAAGGGCAATGTGTGGTGTAAATATTATGCAGAGAATTCATAGTGTGGAAATTAGGATGAGGTGTGAAGTTACTTTATTAATCAGAGGGCTAAAGAGGGGTTGTAGAGGTGGTTTCGTCATTTAGAGAGGATGGAACAAAGTAGAATGACTTGGAGAGCGTATAAATCTGTAGGGGAAGGAAGGTTGGGTAGTGGTTGTCCTCGAAAAGGTTGGAGGGAGGGGGTAAAGTAGGTTTAGTGGATGAGGGGCTTGGACTTCCAACAAGCGTGTGTGAGCGTTAGATAAGAGTGAATGGAGACGAATGGTTTTTAGGACCTGACGAGCTGCTGGAGTGTGAGCAGGGTAATATTTCATGAAGGGATTCAGGAAAACTGTTTAGCTGGACTTTGAGTCCTGGAAATGGGAGTACAGTGGAACCCCGGTTAACGAACACCCCGGAAATCGTGCAATTATGTAAGTGCTTGTGGAAGTGTATTTTTGGGGGTCTGAAATAGACTACCCTAAATGACATTTTTTCTTAAGGAAGTAAATTCGTTCGGTAATGGCACTTGAGCAGGCTTCTGCAATGAATTTTTTTCGTTAACCGGGGTTCCACTGTACAGTGCCTGCACTTTAAAGGAGGGGTTTGGGATATTGGCAGTTTAGAGGGACATCTAAACTGTCATATCTGAGTACTTCTGTGAAGATGGTGATTACGTATGAGTGATGGTGAAAGTGTTGAATGATGATGAAAGTTTTTTATTTTTGGGTCACCCTGCCTCGGTGGGAAACAGCCGACATGTTAAAAAAAAAGTGTGTACTGTATATGCATTTTTTTAGGCCTAGCTATATTGCTCACTTATATGATAGTGTAAACATATCAGGCTTTTATGTGCATTTAAAAGAGATTAAAGATTATGATTCACTTTACAGCAATTTTTGCTTTACAACTGCCTCGAACTTAACCTGCTCTAAGCAGGGCCCTCCTGTATGTATAGAAAGCTCACATTTTTGTTTAGTAGATATTGGCTAAGAACCAGACTTGATAAACAAAAATTGCAGGTGACAAGGAGCTTTTGTTCTCAAAAGGAACAATTGATGTGCAGATCAGGAACAAATCCTCCCAGAATTTTCCATGTGTAAATTATGATGTATATTGCCTGCATTCCAGTACAAACAGGCCAGCTCATTGTATCTTGACACTGAGATGGCTGGCCACACATTGTCAAAACTTGAAGCAGGCAGGAATAACTGGGAACGTATTCTGGTGGATCAAAGGGTACCTAAGGGGAAAGGAAGCAGTGATTGTATGGGAAGCAGTATCAGAATGGGGAAGAGTAACAAGTGGTGCACCACCTTATTGAGGTAAGTTTTAGTTAAATTTTAATTCAGGGTATGGATACATAAATTTCTTACAATGGTCATGACAGAACATAATATACTTTTTATTGGACCATTGCATTGTGTTGATTTAACCCTTTGACTGTTTCGGTCGTATATATACGTCTTACGAGCCACTGTTTCGGACGTATCAATACACCTAAATTCTAGCGGCTTCAAATCAAACGGGAGAAAGCTGGTAGGCCCACATATGAGAGAATGGGTCTGTGTGGTCAGTGTGTGCAGTATAAAAAAAATCCTGCAGCACGCAGTACATAATGAGAGAAAAAAAACTCCGACCATTTTTTTGGATTAAAACGCCGAATTTGAGGTGTATTTTCGTATAGTATTTATGGTTGTATTTTTTTTTATTGTCTTATTTTAGCGCTTCTATTTGATTATAATAATATGGTCTTATTTGATAGAATGGACAACATACTATAGAAATATAGATGATTGTGATTAGGTTTATGATGAAAACGACCTTGAAATTGAGCTCAAAGTAGAAGAAATGTTCGATTTTTGCAAATGTTCAAGAGTAAACAAATTACGCAACGCGTCCAATACACATCAATTGGCGAGTCTAATATTCTTTCACAAGTGCACTTATATTATTTATACCATTTTTACAATAATACAATAGTCTGCATAACGGTAAATCTTCTATTTTTTATGTGAATAAAAAATTGAAATGGAAACCAAAAGTAATAGAGGGGCCTAAAGACGTGACTAATGAACAGATAACATCTTATTTTAGTGCCAGGAATGTCTGCATTGTTTATTCTGGACCCTATTTTGAAATTGACAACTTTTTTATTTTGCATGAAATTGGCCAAATTGCCAATTTCTGATCACTTTATTGGGTAGTTGAAATCGATAAATTGGTGGTTTCTTGTACTCAATCGATAGAATAAATGGAGTTCTAAAGAAATAACTATGAGTTTGGTCAACTGGAACAATGGAATTTACTGAAAAAAGGGCTCAAAGTCGGCGAAATTGCCAATGCGTATATATTGATGAGATCACTAACTTCGCGAGAGCGTAATTCCGTGAGTTTTCAATCAAATTTCAAACTTTTGGTGTCTTTACCATCGGGAAACGATTCTCTATCATTTCATAAGAAAAAATAATTTATTTATTTTTTTAAATTTTGCGACAACAGGAGAGCACTCAGGATTGAGGGTTGAGAGTCAAAGGGTTAAACTAGGGACTCGGGTCGATCTCAGGCACGGGTGAAACATTAGGCACCTTTCCCTACCTACATGACTATTAGATTATCCTGAGTGACTAACCCTCTAGGGTTACAAATCCGAACACTTCGAGTATCTAAACCACAGTTAATAGCTGTCTTGCATCATACACAGGGACCAGGGTGTGAGTTGAAACATTGAGCACATTTCCTTACACCTGCTTTTTTTTACTTAGTACCTGTGTATTAGGTTGCATTCTGGGGGAGAGGATTAAAGGATTCCTTAGGAAATGAGACAGTCCTTGATGTCCTGACTATTGGGTTAATAATCCAAACATTTCTCCACATCCGACTATAACTAGCAAGGCAGAATGAACCATCTCCACATTTCTAGACCAGCAAGCAACATTGTCTACATTGTAAGGAATCTAAGAATCTAAACATTTATTAAGCTGTTTTGGAAATTTTAGCAACATCAATTTTTCCCAATGTGGTAGTATGCCTCCACTGATTCTAACTAAATCAGCTGTTTCTTGCATCAGCAGTCAACAGTTTTCATAGCCTCTGCATTATCACTTAACCCTTTGGGGGTCGACAGGCCTTCTCAGGAAAGTGTTCCTGGGGTCGAAAATTTTTTGGAAAAAAAAAAAATTAATTTTTTCTTATGAAATGATAGAGAACCTTTTTCCGATCATAACACCACCAAAATTATGAAATTTGATCGAAAACTAACGAAATTATGCTTTCGCGAAGTTATCGGTATCTATGACACTGACGCTTAAGCGATTTCACCCACTTCGAGCCCTATTTTCGACAAATTCCAATGTTTGTCTCCTAAAATTATAGCTATTTCGCTAAAACTAAATTTCTTCTATCGAATGAGTAGAAGAAACTGCCTATTTACCAATTTCATCTACCCAAAATAGTGGTCAGAAAATGGCAATTTTCCAATTTCAAACAAATTTCAAACGATGCCAATTTCAAAATAGGGTCCAGAGTAAACAAGGCAGACATTCCTGGCACTAAAATAACATGTTCTCTGTTCATTAGCCACGTCTCCAGGCCCCTGTTCCATTACTTTTGCTTTCCATTTTGAATTTTTATTATCACAAAAATAGAAGATTTACTGTTATGTATACAACTGCATTATTGTAAAAATGGTATAAATAATATCAGAGCACTTGTGCATGAATATAAGACTCGCCAGTTGATGTGTATTGGACGCATGGTGTGATTTGTTTACTCTTGAACATCGTCAAAAATCGAACATTTTCGCTACTTTGAGCTCAATTTCAAGGTACTTGTCATTGTCATACCAATCAAAATCATCTCTATTTCTGTAATATATCTTCCATTCTATGAAATGAGACCAAGAAAACGAGAATACATCAATAAATACCACACGAAAATAGACTTCAAAGTCGCTGTTTTAATAAAAAAAAAACGGCCAGTTTTTTTTCTCTCATTATGCAGTGTGTACTGCAGGATTTTTTTTATACTGCGCACACTGACCACACAGACCCATTCTTTCATATGTATGCCTACCAGACGTTTTCTGCTTAAATTGAGGGCGCTAGAATTTATGCGTACTAGTACGGCACCAACCCCTGCTCGTAAAACGTACTAGTACGGCACCGACCCCGAAAGGGTTAAATAGGACAACTGGGATAATGCTTGTATATAAATTATCACACTGGGTAATGCAGAGGTTTTCAATTATACCCATTCTTCATCTATTCAGACTTTCTACAGTAAATATATTCACCACTCACAATAAGCCCAGTATGAAAATATTTTAAGGTAAGTAATGTATATGCATTTTTTAGGCTAAGCTCTATTGCTCACTTAATATACAATAGTGTAAACATGTTATCAGGCTTTTTTATGCATTTAAAAGTTAGAAAAGGCTATGATTCACTCTACATTGATTTTTGTTTTACAGCGGTAGTCCAGAACCTAACCTGTTGTATAAGCAGGGCCCTCCTGTAATCATAACTAACCACTAAACCCACAAGGGTTTACACAATGGGTTAGAGGGTTTGCTCGTGTCTTGTCAAAGTTTAGCTATGCCACAGTACATACTGTTATGTCCCATCATTCTTCACAAGAGATGAGCAGTGTTATACTCCCCTCCTCCAGGCTAAAACACGCAGAACAAAATGAATCAAAACATTGTCATGTTACAGGAGGCCCTCCACATTCGCGAAGGTTAGGGGATCAAGAACCTCGCGAATCTTGAAAATTCGCGAATGTTTGGTGTGCAAATATGATGTAGGGAAATATAATAATACTGTACTGTAGCGTTCGTGAATGTTTTGATGCGCCAATATATTGTAGGGAAATATAATAATAGCATTTACTTAGCCTAGAAGTATGTACTGCTTCCTTAATCTATTGAACCATGAACAATCATAAAACACATGAAAACATCATAAAATATTGTATATATACATGTTATGGTTTAACAGATAATGAACAAACAAAACACTCACCACTCGAAAGGTTAGGCAGATGAACTCTGACGACTTGTGATGATGGTGATAGCCATGCAGTTACTGATGACAGTTGAATGGAGGCGGTTATATGGAGTGTAACTGCATGGCATGATGAGTCTAGTGTCACTGCCTACCTCGCTAGAGTCAGAGTTAGCAACGATGTCAGATTCTGCCATGGGTTGAGGTTCAGGTGAGGCTGAGGGAGGAGCAGTAGATGCTAGTGCCGCCCTTATCTTCACCTTATTTTTCTTTATAGAGCGCACTGTGCTTTTGTTTACATTAAATAATTTTCCAGTGGCAGAATTGCTCAAATAACCTGCCCTACACTTGTCTAGCAATTTCATCTCCTCCAGATTCATGACTTTCTTTGAGCGCTTAGGGGTTGGCTCATTAATAGCAGTTGCTGCTCGCATGAGGGCCATACTTGCACCACCACAGAGAAACGTGTACGGTAGGACGAGAACAGTAACTGGACAATGACTGAGTGAGTGGCGGGCTGCCAGTTGAGGAGGTAAGAGGGAGGGTAGTAGGGACGCAGCGGGAATCTTTTTCCCATGCCCTTTTCCCGCATTTGTTTGGTAAATATGATTGGGCGGCTGGACATTTGCGAATGTTCGAACCTCACGAAAGTGGAGGGCTAGCTGTATTGTTGGGTTAATAATATTACATTCATTGGAGAGCATTAAACCTGTAGGGGTCATACAGCACCTAGGGAGGAAAATAGAAGGCATTCTGACTTGGCAGTTAAGAAATTGGAGCACAGGTCCAATTCTTTAGATCAAGAGCCCCTCACCAGTGTCAGGGAACTTAATGGATACTGTTGGGTTCAAGGTTTGTGACAGCTTCTGGGCCAACTATTATTTGGTTGAAAGGTTGTGGAGGCGTAAGAGTTGTCGCACCCCAACAGTGACCAAAATGTGACATGGTGATACTTTTGTCATTTCATTTTTTTGTAGTTGTGTTATGCAATTATAAAATGTATAACACCACTATTACTCTACATGCCATTCTTAGTTATTTTACTGTTTACCCAATCAGTGGGAGGGTAATTTTTTAAATATCTGAAAACTGAACTTAAAGATCACCTACCCTGGTGCAATTATTTGCCCAATTCCTGCACCTGCCATAAATCTTTGGCCACAAGTTAATTTATATATAGTAAGATACATAGGCAACAGTTAGGCATCTTTATTCCAAAACGTTTCACAAACACAGGCTTCTTCAGTCGAGTATAAAAAGATGGCAGGAGCAGTAGAGATGTGAAAACGATGTAATCAGTCCATCACCCTTAAAGACGTAGATTTGAGGTTGTCAGTCCCCCTCAGCCTGGAGAAGAGTTTTGTTCCATAGTCTGAAACAATGTTTCAGACTATGGAACATTGTGATGGAATGATTGCATCATCTTAACATCTCTACTGCTCCTGCCTACTTTTTGTACTCGACTGAAGAAGCCTACGGTGTAGGCGGAACATTTCAGAATAAAGTTGCCTAACTGATGCATGTGTGTCTTACTTACCAACCTGCCAGTATTGTATACCATTTTCATATTCATTAATTTATAAATAAACAGTGTTACACTAATTGCAGTAAAGTACATTATTAGTACATTTTTTTCCCATGGTTGGGCTTTTCCAAGTACACCCATGGGTGAAACTTTGTACAAATTAGTGTCATGATATATTGGCATTATGCTTTTACTTTGTATTCTTGTATAAAATCATATAGCTATACCATATCTTAAAGTTCTTAATAGAGCATGAAGATAAGTTTATATTAGAAGGATAAATAAGCTTGGCAGATATTTGCAAGGTTATTAGTACAGTGAACCCCCGAGTATTGGCTGTAATCCGTTCCAGGAACTAGGCCTTAACTCGAACTGGCCAAAAGTCGAACCATTGTTTCCCATAAGAAATAATGTAAATACAATTGATCCGTTCCAGACACCCAAAAATATTCACAAAAAATTCATTTTTTAAAGAATAACTATAGTTTTACATACAGAAAACAATTAGTATACATATAGTTATTAGAAAATAAATACAAACATTTAAATACACATTTAAATAAACATAAAATAACATTTTTACTTACCTTTATTGAAGATTGTTGATGGCATCTGGAAGATAGGGAGGAGTGAGGGATGGCTTAGTGTTTGGAAGAGGAATCCCCCTCCATAAGGACTTCAGGTATCAAAGCCCTATCTGGGGTTACTTTCCTTCTTGGTCTTTTAATGCCACTAGGACCAGCTTGAGTCACTGGACCCCTGTCTCACAATAACTTTCCACAGTCCTCTGTTTCTGGTGCCTCTTTAACATGTTCCTGAAGTGCAATATGGCTCTGTCACTGAACTTGTTGCAGAGATGGCTTATTTCAGCTTGCTCAGGGTGGTATTTTTCAACAAATTCCTGCACCTTATTCCACATTGAACAAATTTCCTTAATCTCTGAAGAAGGCACCTCCAGTCTATCCTCCTCCTGTAAATCAATTTCTTCTACTCTGGTCTGATGCTGTTCCAGATGAAGCTCTTGCAACTCTTCAGTGGTTAGCTCTTCCCTGTGGTCCTCCACCAACTCTTCCACATCCTCGCCATTAACCTCCAACCCCATGGACTTCCCCAAAGACAATAGATACCACAACAGGCAAAGGGTCCTCAGGGTCAGCCCCAAACCCTTCAAAATCCTTGTCGAGGACACATTCTGGCCACAATTTTCTCCAAGCAGAGTTCAAAGTCCTGGAAGTCACTCCCTGCAATGGAGGATATTGAAGTGATTCCTCCAGAACACACTTAGGGTCAAGTCAGCGTCCGAGGTCACTTCAAAGTGCCTTTGAAACACTGCTTTGGTGTAGAGTTTTTTGAAGTTAGAAATGACATGTTGGTCCATGGGCTGGATGAGAGGAGTGGTGTTAGGAGGCAAGAACTTCACTGTTATAAAACTGAAGTCCCTAAACAATTGGTCTTCCAAGTCTGGCAGATGAGCAGGAGCATTGTCCAGTACCAGGAGGCACTTGATTGGCAATTTATTTTCCAAGAGGTATTTTTTCACACTCGGGCCAAACACATCACGGACCCATTCTTTGAAAATTTGCCTCGTGACCCATGCCTTATTATTAGCTTTCCACATCACACACAATTTACTTTTGACAATACTGTTTTTCTTGAACATTCTGGGATTTTCAGTGATACACCAGTAAAGGGTATCACTTTGAAATCCCCACTAGCATTACCACAGAACAAAAGAGTAAGCCTGTCTTTCATAGGCTTGTGTCCTGGCAGTGCCTTTTCCTCCTGTGTGATGTAGGTCCTCTTTGCCATTTTCTTCCAAAAGAGGCCTGTTTTGTCACAACTGAACACTTATTGGGGAGGAATCCTCGAGCCTCTACATACTCCTTGAATTCATGCACAAATTTTTCAGCCGCACATTTGTCAGAACTTGCAGCCTCGCCATGCCTTGCCACACTGTATGCCACTACACTTCTTAAATCTCTCAAACCAGCCTTTGCTGGCCCTAAATTCACTAACAGCAGCACTCGTTCCAGGCATTTTCTTTACAAGATCCGCATGCAACTGCCTTGCCTTTTCACAAATGATCGACTCCACAACACTATCTCCCGCTAATTGTTTTTCGGTGATCCACAAGAATAATAACTTCTCCATATCTTCCATTATTGGTGACCTTTGTTTCGTTAGCACATTTACTCCTTTCGCAACATTAGCTTCCATGATTTCTGCTTTCTTTGCCAGGATGGAAGTGATTGTTGATTTGGGGTTCTCATACATCCT
Source organism: Cherax destructor (assembly GCA_009830355.1). Lineage (NCBI taxonomy): Eukaryota > Metazoa > Arthropoda > Malacostraca > Decapoda > Parastacidae > Cherax > Cherax destructor. Next base: position 51,327 of record WNWK01004325.1, on the reverse strand, counting down.
GGCAAGTTCCAGCACCCACTCACCACTCATATTTTCCAATAACTTCTTTCTTAAATTCCATCGTGTTTCTCACTTTCTTTACCAAAGGAACTTTCTTTGGGCCCATGGTTGCTTATTTTGCAGTTTCACTCAATCAATAACCACAAAAAACAATGGATTACTGTAGTGAAATGTTTGGATGAATGAGTAGAAGCTTCCTCACTCGCCTAGACACAGCCAGACTGACTCACGGCTGACGGGTGGACGCATCCAATATGGCCGATAACTGGGGATCCACTGTATGTATGTATGTATGTATATGACTTTACTGTAACAAACTGACTAATTGCACTATTTTTTTTAAGCACACTACCCATACCTCATGCACACAACCCCCACTAGTGTATGCCTATTCTTTTAGCACATCCTATGCCTGCACTGCTGTATGACTTGGGTTTAGTGCTTAGTTTGATTATATTATCTAAAGAAGCTTACATATCAGCCACATGTGCCTCGCTCGGTAATTCCTCAAGGATAAACAACTGGCACCACTCCAAGGATTGCCAGGTTGCATTGTCAGTTCACCATATCTTAATATTGTCCTATTAGTGGGCACACAATTTCCAGCATCTTCACCTCCCAACACACACACACTTCATATCTTCGATACAGACATGCTGTTTTTTTTAAAACTAAATTATGCCAACTTTGACTTGATTTTTACGTTTTACTCTTGCACACTCCTGACCCCTCACTCTTTCCTAACCTCTGCTTATTCATCTTGTAGCATATCTCTCCCTGCAGTAGTGTTTGACCTGGGTTTCAGCTACCAGAATTTTTTTTACACAAGCTGAGAAACTCTTCCAGTTTGTGGAAATCAACTGGCCTTGGAGGAGTCTGATGCCCAAATGCTGACTAAACAACCTAAGTGTCAACAGCGATGTATGCCCAGAAGCCAAATATTACTAAGCAGTCCCCTATGTTGCAATTCTTAGTCATCCCCCAGCCCAATTCCAAGTGGCCTTTCCATTTCTAAGCCTCTGTTGTTGTCTTGACAGATTGCTAGTTTGAACTATTCTTGATGACCCTGCACTACCATTTGCTTACTCAAACCACTTAGACCATTACTATGTCTGTGGTTGTCTGCTGCTGATGGCAATGCATTACAGTACTCTTAACTCTTTCGGTGTTAGTCCCGTTAAATGGCTTTGAAGTCAGTGTCGGTCCCGTAGTACAATGCCATGAGCTCTGCTCATTCAGATAAGCTGTGAGTGGTAAATTTGGACCTAAATATGAGGGAATGGGTCTATGCAGTAAGTGTGCACCATATAGAAAAAAAATCTGCAGTGCACAAGGAAAAACTGCGACTTGTTTTTAGTTTAAAACAGTGACTGGTGAATTTTTGTATGATTTTTATGGTTGTATCCTTGGTTTCTTGGTCTTGTTTAACAGACTGGAAGATGCATTACAGAAATAGAAATGAATTTGATTGGTTTCAGGACTGAAAGTAGCTTGAAATTGAGCTCAAAGTAGCAGAAATGTTTGATTTTTGCTTAGTTATGATTATAATAATAACCTATTTGTCCAATACACATCCAGCTTGCCAGTCTAATACACATTTCGGTATGCACTGATTTATACAATAATGCAGTAGTCTGCATAACTGTAATCTATTTTTTGTGTGAATGAAAATTAAAGATGGAAAGCAGGCATAATATAAGAGGGGCCTGGAGACATGACTAAGGAACAGATGAAATGTTTTTTTAGTGCCAGGAATGTCTACATTGTTTATTCTGGACCCTATTTTTAAATTGGCAATTTTTTAATTGTGTGAAATTAGCCAAATTACCAATTTCTGATAACTTCATCAAGTCGTTGAAACGGGTAAATGGGGAGTTTCTTGTACTCAATCGATAGAAGGAATACTAGTGAAATAGCTACGAGTTTGGTCGACTGGAACAATGGAATTGGCTAAAAATAGGGCAAAATCACCAATGCGTGAATATTGCAGAGATCGCTAACTTTGCGAGAGCATAATTCCTGAAGTTTTCCATCAAATTTTGTACTTTTGGTTTTGTTACCTTTGAAAAAATAATTATCAATCATTTCAGATTTTTTTTTTTCAAATTCTTCGATCCTGAGAGCAAGTTTGAGATCAGAGGTCTTGACCCTGAAAGGGTTAAATATATACTGTCTCAAAATATGTTAGAAGTAGGTTTGGGACTAGAACATGCATAATGGGCCAGCAGTACATTTATTGCATAAAGTAAGGGACACCTGTACATGTACAATTGTTATAATTCCTTGTGTAATACCCATAAGATTTAAAATACAATTTGCTTTATTTCATTACGTATTTTTAAATGCTAAATGTTCCATATATTTGTATTGCTTTATTGTAAATATAATGAAAGCATTTAAGTACAGAAATTGAAAAAAAAATATTCTGTAAAAGGTATGACTGCTCTTGCTTTAGAGAAATATTGGGACAGAACAGCATAAAATTGTATTGAAGTGTGCTGATATAGGAGACTGATTAAAGGGATGCCTCCCCAAGTATAGTAAGAGTATTTACTAAATTACTATTTTAATTTTTTGTTGGAATGTGGAATGTAGCATTTACAAATATAAAATTTAAGACAGTTTGATAAGCACAAATTTACAAAACAATGCAACAAAGATTCTGCCATTCACCATTGTTGTTTTTTTTGCTCAGTTTCCTTTAATTCTTCATGATAATTAATTTACTGACTTTGTAGGTGTGGCATATAATTATGTGCAGTATTTCTCAGTGATTGATCTACTGGAGAAGTGCACTTACAATCCTGTATTTTAAAGCTTTCAACTGGATGTAGTTGCCAGTAATAAATATTTTGCATCATCACTGTTTCAGATACCTGACATGGGAAGGGGGCACAGGTACTAAACCTGTAGGGGTTATGCATTGCCTGGGGGTAATGAGAAGCACTAATGTTGAACTGAAGATGGGTTCAGTGCCTTGGTTACAGTGCTCCTCACCAGCAACAGGTAACCCCTTGAGGGAACCTGCCAGAGCAATTCAAGGCAAGACACTAAAATTTACTTCTATTCAAAGTGCCTGATAATAGTGAAGGGCTCTGTATTAAGGGGTTTCCTTTCCTTAGATCAAAATTGCCAAACATTCTTCTGGTGTTTTATGATCCCCTATCCCCTCTAAAGGTTTCGTGTTTCTCCAATTATTATTATTATAATCAAATAGAAGCGTGTTTCTCCAAGACTAATAAAAAATAATTAACACCAAGAGGCAGAAAGTAAAATCTTGATACTAGACTGAATGTTGCATTTTCCATGAGCTGTTGTATATTTTTACTTTATTATTCATTAGTGCTGTATGACCCTAGTGGGTTTAGCACTTAGTTTTGAATAATAATCTCATCCCCATAGTTACATATAATGCAATAAGAATAGTTGTATGTGGTAAATTTATCAATTATTTGCCAATGAACAGGTTTCACAGAGATTTGTCAACACCAGAAGGAAGATACAGATCTGAAAGGTGATGCTCTATCCACCGACGAGGTCTGTGATTATGGCTGTGTACACAGAAGGCAACGACAAAGCTTAATGTGAAGAATGCAAATGTTGCTCCAAGTTGAATGAATAATACACAGTCATCACACTTTTGAGGCGGTCCAAATTTCTTATTGATATCTGTTTGGAAGAGATGAAGTTATTTACCATTACTAGTGGATGAATGTCAAATAAATTTTTAATATCAGGCATAGTTATATTACAGCTCTTTTAAAATACAAATGGATCTGTAATGATTATTTTTCAGACCCCTCCTTCCAGTATTTTTCAGACCTTCCAGTAGCATTGTTAGTTTTAAAAAAAACTCAAAGCAGTTTTATTGGTCTGCATGGCCAACTCCCACCTTTTTCTAAAGATCGTCATGACAGATCAGCACTTTAGTGCCCAGTTAAATAGCAACTCTAAATTAGCTATTAATGGTCGAGCTTCAGTAATACCTTTGAGAGTTTGTCTCTATATGTAGAAGATTTTGCCACTGATTGTGCTGGCATAAACATTCAGCAAGTATCCACCTCCATAAAGAGTACAGTGACTAATTTCAGCTAGGCTATATCACATGGCTTCAAGTTCCCAGTATCCAAAAGAATTGTATTAACTCAGTGCTCTGACATTCCATTTTGGACTAACTATGATTTTCCCTATTTTAGCCATTAGAACTTCAGCTTCTTGGCTTCTGTTTCATAAGATGTCAGGAAAAATTACAGGCATGAGCCCTGAAAGCTGAATGTTATATCATACTGAATCTCCTTACAATTTTGTGACATTTTAGCTGGTGGAGGGGACAGGCAATAGGCAAGTTCTTTTCATTTTGTTTGTTTACGTGGAATTCACTCTATTATGAAGATTAAAGTGTATTGATCAGCTTCAACAACTTATTTTTCCAAACCTAATATTCTCCATCAAGAATTGTGTCTGTGCCTTTTGTTCATCTCCATCCGAAATCCTGTATGTACAGTAGTTAATGACCATCACTAAACTGTCAAGATACTCAGTGTCTACATTATCTTTGTTGCTTTAATCATCTTTGTATGATCCCTACAAGTTTAGCATTCCCTATGAATGTAAAAATAATTTGTACCATATGTACATCATACTAAGTGAATGTAGACTATTGATATGAAAGAAGTCTTCAGTTTTGATCTTTATATAGCAATTTTTAGCCAGATATTTAAAAATTTAATGGCATTAATTATTATTATTATAATCAAATAGAAGCGCTAAACCACAGGGGTTATACAGCGCTTTAATGGCATTAAAAACTCACCCTTGAATACTGCAATGGAAACAAAGGCTGGTGTAGCATTAGATGGCACACAGGTGTAATTCCCAGCATCTGTATAATTAATGTTCCGAACTTGTAGCTCACTTGATCTCGTCTCTTCTTCTATCTTCACCTAATGGATAATTTTTTTTTTTATAATATATATAGGAGGAGTTGTTAAGGTGGTTTGGACACAGGATGGAGAAAAAAAAAATAAGATGCCTAGGACAGCATAAATCTGAGGTGGTTTAGTGCTTCTATTTGATTATAATAATAATAAATCTGAGGTGGAGGGAAGGGGCAGAGGTCATCCTAGGAATGGTTGGGAAGAGGGGGGTACAGGTTTTGAGTGATAGGGGCTTGGACAACAAACAGGTTTGTGTGAATGTGTTAGACAGGAATGGAGGAAAGTGATTTTTATGATTTGACATGCCTGAACTATCTTGATTACACAAGTAATAGTACATATATTATTTTATTTTAAAACCAAAAATAAAAAATTGGTCAATGCTATATACAGCACTGAAGTAACATTACTATAAAGTTTATTCCAATTAAAACTGAGGAACCTACAGACTACCTTTCATGAAATGTAAACTAAGAAATAAGTAGTACACTACTTACTGAAATACTACTTCTAGAGTAGTCAATAACTTGATTGTTATGGTACCACAAGATATAATCTGGTATATCACTGACTTGGAGAACCATACATAACAAGTACAGTGTCCCTCCTGCAGCCACAGACACATCAGAGGACCCAAAGATAACGGAGTATGCATCTGAAATCAATGCAAGATCTTTAGCACCAGCATTTATACAACAGTATGTACCATCATCTACCCCCCCTTCCCCAAAGAGGTTCCTTGATGCCAGTGAGGGGTTATAATGCAAGGAATTGGACCGGCCTTCCTTGGCTTGAACTTGATTGCCTCCAAGGTTAATAATACTTTGTGAAGGGATTCAGGGAAACTGGTTAGCCAGACTTGAGTCCTGGAGGTAGGAAGTACAATGCCTGCACTTTAAAGGAGGGGTTTGGGATATTGGCTGTTTGGAGTGACATCTAAACTGTTGTATATGAGCGCATCTGCAAAGACTGATTATGTGTGAATGATGGTAATTTTTTTTTTTTTTTTTTTTTTGGGGGGGTCACCCTGCCCCAGTGGGGGATGGCCGAAGTATTAAAAAATTTTTTTAATTCTTACCCTAAATATAAAAACCATTATGTACTATACTGTAACTTCAGAGAAGTAAATCAATATTTTCCTTAGACTTTAAATTTACACATCAAATATTAAAGTAAATTCACTGTACAGTATACAGTAATACCTTGCATAGTACGGTTTTGAACAGTACGGGTTTTGATATACATACAGTTTATAAATTTAATATAAATTTTATATAACTGCATTATACACTGATATTGGACTCCTGCTGTGTACTGGACACTCCATTCCTACAACTCGTTGTATATCTTTGTATCATGTCACAAACTATTATTATTATTATAATGCGATGCAAACATCAGTATCACTCCAGACTCTGAGCAGTGAAGTTGTGTAGTCTTATACAGTACATATGTTTACACAATTTTTCTTTATTGTATAAAGTACTGGTACCCCTTTTATATGCAGATACATATGAATGGAAAGAAGAAATATAGATGAAAAACTAGAAATTATAAAACATGAAGATGGTGCATCATATGCTAAAATAGCACATGACAAGAAAATAAACGAAGCATCGGTACATGCGCATATAAGGAATAAAGTTAAAATAAAAATCATTTAATGGCTACAGCATCTTATATATCAAAAGTGATTGTTAAAAATCTTAATTCTGGAACAGGTAATAAGGAACATCTTCTAATGTTATGGATTGAAGACTGCAGCTGCAAAAGAATTCCATTAAGTCAGATGATGATTCAAGCTAAAGCAACAAGTCTCTATTCAATGTTAAAAAAAGAAAATGGCAATGAAGTGGAAAGTTTTTGGGAAGTTGTCACTGGTTTTATAACTTTAAAGTACAGCAGATACTTGTGACTGAATGAGGCATTAGAGTTAGGCAGGTGTTACAAAATGATATTCGATGCTCTGAAGATATGTATGCTGATAAAAAAAAAACTGCAAACTATGTTCAACTATTTTTCAAAATAAAAATGATCTTTTTCTTTACTGTATGTATGTTACATTGTTTATTTACAACTGTAATAAAAATCTTTAGTACTACTATTTTTTCGCTTTTATCTTTTGTAATTTCTTTATTTGCAAATGTGTGAAAGAATTTCATATGCACTGATTTGTACTAAACAAATGGCTAAATATTTTTGCAATTTGATGCATTTAATCGTATTATTGGAACGCATTACATGAAAACACATTAATTAATACCTTGACCAGCATGGTATTGCATAGTATGGTATTTTTTGACATGCATTAACCATACTATGCAAGGTATTGCTGTATACACATACACACCTCTCAGTGTACTGTATATACTGCAGGGTTGTGGCAGGATTCCATCCCATGTATGGTGAAAATGTCAGAATTATAAAAAAAAAAAAAAAAAAGTATCTTTCAGGCACAAGGTCCTTGGTTGACTAGGCCATATCCCTATTCTTGTGTGTGACAATGTTTAAGGGACTGAAAAAGTGCAGAACAAAGCAATGATTATTATCCTATGAATTTAATGAACTACCACAACACCGAATATCGGGAAAAAACTATTCCTAGCATAAATGACAGGGTCATTAAAATAAATGCCCTACTTGGTATTAATATGCTCAGGCAACCCAACCCTAATCCTTGTACAGAAGCCCTCCGAACTTTCTTCACAAGTTATTGCATCTCAAAATTGGATCATAAGAATTTCAACTGACCTCTAAATAAATCTAATACATAATGTAATGCCATTATGTAATACTGACTACTGTCCATAGAATGAGTATGGGAGTGCATAAAAATCTATCAGACTTATCAAACTTTGCTTCTGAAATAGGCTCAAAGATGGATTGCAACATTCTCTGGAAACTATAACATCATGTAACAACTAAATATTACTGTTCTGAACATGCAACACCATGAGTTTCACCTCTCTTGTGGCTACAAATGTGTACAGTAATTCCACACACATTTTCATGACTCAGACCTTGAAAAATAATTAAATAAAATTTGAAGGACTATATAGTACAGTACTTGCAGAATTTAACCTGGAGTCCAGGAGGATCCCAGGCCCACATGCTAGCCACTGTACAAGTGTACCAATGACCAGAATAAAATAAGAGAAACCAGTAAATTATGTAATAGGAACCAGTGAAACGGCACACTAAATTCCAGTTGTGCACTGGAAGGATCACCATCTCTCACCCAGTTCATGCACAAAAATCTCTGACATTCCCTGTGCCAGAAATCTTCAGAACCACTGACTCAACTAGCATTTTTAAAACTATAGTTAAAATACAACTTATCTCCTTAACCTATCCCTGCCCATCATAAATACGCACATATGTAAAAACTGTACATGCATTTGCTCAATATCATGAACATAGGTAAAACATTATAATCAATATATACTTACTCTCAATATCTGTAATCTTCTCAAATGTTAATCATTCCATTTTGTCTGCCTTAGGTTAATAATTCAAAACTGTAATTTCTCTCTACCAAACCTATAAAAGCCATATAACATGAACTAATAGAATGTTCATTTCTCTTGTATTCATTGTAAACTCACCTAATGACCATATGTACAAATTTACTGCGCTGTTATTGCCTTATTAATCTTAAGTTTTCCCAAAATGCTCTGCATACAAAGGGGCTTTTGGCATGTACACTCAATTGTTATACGCCTTTCTTGAAATAAAGTTCTTATTCTTCTTCTTCTTCTTCTTCTGAGGAAATTTCTTATACTGATCCTCCCTGACTTCCGACCTATGCAACTTACGTCCATCCACACATACGACCGAAAAAATAAGTATAAATTAGAAAAATAAAAAAATTATGTATGTAAACAGAGTGCCTCTGCAAAGACAGTGATTATGTATGAGTGATGGTGAAAGTGTTGAATGGTAATGAAAGTTTTTTCCTTCTTTTTGGGTCTTTCTTTCTTTTTGGGTCACCCTGCCTCGGAGGGAAATGGTGTGTTAAAAAAAAAAAAAAAAAAAAAAAGATAGATTACCCTTGGTCATATGTCCGCCAGCGTTAGCAGTCGTGTGTTTGTCTTTTACCTTCTTAGTCTTTTTTTATTTTTTTTTTATTTTAACAAAGTTGAAATAATGAGTAACAAGAAAATTTGTAGGCCTAGCTTAAGCTACGTTCCATGCAGCATTTTTATTTATGAAGCCTATGAATGATACCTATATGTAAGGAACATCAGTTTGAAAGTACAGCCTCTCCTCACTTAATGACGGAGTTCCATTCCTAACACCACGTTAGTAAACGAATTCGTCGCTAAGTGAGGAGCATACTATAATGGTAGAGCTTATGTCAACCATCTTTGATATTGTTTTAATGTCACCTTTGCACCATTTATAAAAAAATTGTATATTTTTAAATATTTATACAGTAGTGTACGTACTGTATACAGTGGTACCTTGACTTACAAGTTTAATTCGTTCTGTGATTGTGTCTACCATCTTTTACACTGTTTTAATGTAACCTTTGCACCATTTATAACATTTCTGGTATATTTTTAAGTGTTTATACAGTAGTGTACTGTGTATTGTAATAAACAGAATAAAGAAAATCAGATCTAATAATCATTATTTAGGTATGCATACTGGTCAGAGAGCCTGTCGTAAGTCTGGGTTGTCGGCAAATGAGTACATCGGTAAGTGAGGAGAGGCTGTAATGAAACTTATTTTAACAGAGCAGGTGTTGATAAAAAAAAATGAGAAAAATCATGACAGAAATTTATTAGGTTAAGAGAATAATGTACACGAATACAATGTACGTACAGTACATGTATATGACTTCTACATGTCATGCTAACATAATTCTGACATCTGTCCATTTCGAGATTCAACTAGTTGTTTGGAACGGAACTTAGACATAAGTCAGGAAGAATCTGTACTTCTAAAATTAGTATTATGTATCACTAAATTTGGGCAACATTTTTTCTGGGAGAAAGGGAGGGAGGTTGGAAACAGAAAGGAGAGTCATATTTCCTAAGCCACCCTATTACATCAGTCCTATAATGTATGCTGGCCATTATATGCTCACAAACAGCTTTAAATTTTGTATATTCCTTTAACCCTTTGACTGTCGCAACCCTCAATCCTGAGTGCCATTCTGTTGTCGCAAAATATTCGAAAAAAAAAATTATTTTTTCTTATCAAAATGTTAAGATTATTTTTCTGATTGTTTTTATCCTAAAAACAGATTTTTGCCATCAATACTTACCGAGATATGGAGGTGTAAAGTTGGCAGAAAATGAGCCGCGTATGGCAACAGCGGCGACTGTCGCTCACTCAGTAAACATTTGTTTACTTCCATTTGTATTATTATTATTATTATAATCAAATAGAAGCGGTAAACCACAGGGGTTATACAGCGCTGCAGGTTATTGCAGGATGCAGGGAGAATGGGTTGTAAGAGGGAGATGGATGATTAGTAGGGTATGGAGTGCAGCAGGATGGTGGATAGTGCAGGGATAGAGGGTAGCAAGAGATCAAGGTAGAAGGGACTGAGGGAGGTGCTAGAGGTATAATCTTCAGAGTTTGTGTAGTAAGTCAGTTTCTGTCAAAAAGTCAACGAGAGAGTCAGGATTAAAGGAGGGTCCATCTGCAAGAAGGGAAGGTAAAGAAAGGGCCGCAGAGCGAGGACGCCGTTGGAGGTAAATTCTGCGTGCTCGTTGATAGAGTGGGTAGTCCAACAGAATATGTCGAACAGACACTGGAACCTGACAATGCTCACAGAGAGGGGCAGGGAGCCTCTCCATGAAATACCCGTAAGTAAGACGAGTGTGGCCGACGCGAAGACGGGAGAGTGTAGTCTCCCAACCTCGACATTGGCGACAAGAAGAAGGCCAGAAACCTATAACCGGTTTAATAGAATGAAGTTTATTATTCAGCAGGTCAGACCAGCGTTGTTGCCAACGGGTGCAAAGGTGGGTAGCAATGACCGCAAAATAGTCCGTGAAAGGAACACCTCTATATGAAACTGGAAGATCATGTACTGCTGACCACGCAGCAGTGTCTGCCTGTTCATTGCCCTGTACGTCAACATGACCAGGGACCCAACAAAAGACAATATCTTTATGCTTGCTAAAGACACGGCGTAACCAAAGGTGGATATGAAGAACTAGGGGGTGAGGTGTATCAATTTTACGGATAGTCTGTAAAGCACTAAGGGAGTCTGAAACGACCACAAATGGTGACACAGGCATAGATGCAATACGGATAAGTGCCACAAGAATGGCACACAATTCAGCCGTAAATATGCTAGCCGAGGGTAATAGATGCCCTCGTACGACGCTGTCAGGAAACACTGCTGCGAATCCGACGCCGTCAGATGACTTTGAACCATCGGTGTATACTGCGATAACATGGGAATGAGAACGGAAACGGTCTAGAAAGAAAGAGCGAGAAGCCACCATAGGTAGTTGGGCTTTCGCGTAAGGTAGAGGAATAGAACAGACACGGACAGCAGGAACTTCCCAAGGGGGCAGGGGAAAGGGAGATGTCACATGAACATATAGAGGTGGGTGCTGTAGGGAAGACACGAGTGAATGTAGACGAAGAGAAAAGGGACGAAGTAAGCAGGGGCGACGAACAAATAAAGAGAGCCTACTAACATCTGTAACAATCCTATACATGGAAGGATTGCGGAGGTCATGAGAGCGAACAAAATAGCGAATGCAATGTGCATCACACGATCGGATAAGGATGGAATGTTCGCTTCTATATAGAGGCTCTCAACCGGGGAAGAACGAAATGCACCAAGGCATAAGCGTAATCCCTGGTGATGGATGGGATTAAGGATGGAAAGAGTAGCAGGGGAGGCAGCCGAATATATCTGGTGACCATAATCGAGTTTCGACAAAATTAGGGCTGAATGTAGGCGAAGGAGAGTTCTATGATCAGCCCCCCCATGAAAGATGTGTGAGGGTTTTAAGAAGGTTCAGCCTGGTGTGACAAGTTGCCTTCAGAGAGGTAATGTGAGGTTTCCAGGACAATCGACGGTCGAACAGGAGGCCGAGAAACCTGACTGTATCACGTTCTGGGATACGTGAGCCGTATAGGTACAATGGATGATCAGAGACCACTGAACGTCTAGTAAATGTAATTTGATGAGTTTTGCCACTAGAAAATTTAAACCCGTGAGTGGTGGCCCAATCAGAAACCCGGTTGATGGCATGCTGGAGGGAAACTGCAATGAGGTGACAGTCAGCACCTGCACAAGCTATAGCAAAGTCATCCACATAGAGCAATGACCAAATATTGGATGGGAGAACAGATGCCAGATTATTTATAGCAAGCAGAAAGAGTGTTGTGCTCAGAACACATCCCTGGGGGACACCTTCAGCTTGGACAAATTCCGGGAAGAGTTCATTACTAACCCGGACCCAGAAATGTCCGTCAGTTAAGAAGGCCTTAAGAAAGAATGGTAGGTTGCCTCGGAGGCCTAAGGAGTGGGCCTGGGCCAAGATATTATATCTCCAAGTTGTATGATAAGCAGAACGGCCCTTACGGAAGCCATATTGACTAGGGGAGAGACTATTGTGAGTCTCTAAATACCACATCAAATATCTATTAACTAGATGTTCCATCACCTTGCAAACTGCACTGGTAAGAGCGATGGGACGGTAGTGAGAGGAATCACATCCCGTAGTACCTGGTTTTCGAAAAGGGAGAACAATAGCAGACTTCCACAGCTGGGGAAGAACTCCTTGTGACCATATGAGATTAAAGAGTCGTAAGAGGACAGTAAGAGCAGACTGATGTAAATGCTGTAGCATACGAATATGTATGCCGTCTGGCCCAGCTGCCGATGATCGGCAAGCAGAGAGTGTTGCCTCCAGTTCTTGAAGGGTAAAAGGCACATTATAGGATTCTTCTCTAAGAGAAGAAAAATAAGGGCTTTAACTCGCTGGCAGACTTAGAAGAAAGGAACGAGGGGCATAGATGGAGCCCCTGAGAAATGCGGATGAGATGATTACCAATTTCAGTGGCAACGGCAAGAGGGTGTGCTATATCGACACCAGCAACCTGAAGAACAGGAGCCGGGTCGGGGGAGAATTTACCACTTAATTTCCGCACTTTCTTCCAGACTGCACTCATCGAGGAAGCCGAAGTGACAGTAGAAACGTAATCTTGCCAGCAAGTGCGTTTAGCATCACGTATGACACAGCGAGCAATAGCTCTCTTCTGCTTAAAATCAAGGTCTCTCTCTGTGGTTCTGTTATACCGATACCTGCCCCATGCAGCGCATTTCAAACGCACTGCCCGAGCACGAGCAGGAGACCACCAAGGCACGCACTTCTGAGGATGCTTGCCCAAGGTTTGGGGAATAGAATGTGAAGCCGCTGTGAAGATGGAGGACGAAAAGAGATGTAAAACCTCATCAATGGAGGACGATTTAGGAACCTCATGAAAGGCAGTAAGATGTGCGTAAAGGTCCCATTTCGACCGGTCAAATTGCCAGCGTGGGCAATGAGGAGGTGGAGAAAACAGAGGGGACTTAAGGATGATTGGGAAATGATCGCTGTCATGTAAGTCCGGGAGGACAGACCAGGTGAAGTCAAGGACTGTTGAGGAAGAGCAGATGGAGAGATCGATACAGGAGAAAGAATGAGTTCGAGGATCAAAATGGGTAGGAGCACCCGTATTTAAAACATGGAGGGGAAGAGAAGCAAGAAATGCCTCCAACTGAATGCCACGGGAGTCACATGGATTCCAGAGAAAATGGTGTCGTAAAATCGCCAAGTAATAGAAGGGGTGGCGGTAAGGAAGAAACCAGAAAATCAACATCTGGGATAGACAATGCCCGTGAAGGGGAGAGATATAAAGAACAGAGTGTATACCACTTATTCAAGTGGATACGGGCTGCGGTGTAATGTAAGGAAGAAGGGACATAGAGCTGACGGTATGGAACACCAGTGCGTATAAGAAGAGCACTTTCGTTAAAGGTTCCATCGGAAAAAGGATCCGATGAATATAACAAATCATAGCCTGAAAAGGGCCTGATAACAGTGGATTGTAATTTGGGTTCTTCCCAACAGGGGAAAACTGGGAGAGCAACACCTGAAGTTCACCCCGGTTACCCCTGAGGCCTTGGATATTCCACAGCAAATAAGCCATGATTTATGGAGAGAAAGATATAAGTCGAAGTGAGAGGTATCTATGGACTAGGGTTAGAAAAGTCCACGTGTGGAGGCAGCGGAAAACCTGTAATCAGAGGAGGAGGGCGTTGCGAAGGAAGGAGGGGTGTAGACGAAGAAGAGAGAGGAGGAGGAACCTCAGATGGAGCGGCGTCCATCATCGTTCCAGACTCTGAAATATATTCTGCAATAGCTTCCAGATTTTCGGATGACAAAGATGCAGAATGCGGAACATTAGAAATGGAAGGAGAGTGAGCAACTATCGGGGAGTCTATAGACTGTACTAAAGTAGAGGGCGAGGAGATAGAAGAGGAAACTGTCGAAGGGACTTGGGAAAGGACAAAAGTGGGAGTGGCCTGGGGAGGGTCAGTCAGGGAAGGAACTTGAGAGGGGACAGGGGATGAAGAAATTAGACGAGGAGGAGGATGAACCTCCACACACGTTACAGAACTAGTCAAAGGCGAAGAACCCAGCAATAGGGATTGTTTGCCAGACTTATGAGAAGAAGGGAGGCACTGAGGTTTAGGCGAAGGACGAGGACGAGTAGACTCAGAACTGTGCGAGTGAGTAGAGGGAGGAGTATGGACAGTATTGAATGCCGAGGTAGGGACCTCTGAGCCAAGAACATCAAAAGGATTCGAGACGGGTAACTGAGGATGTTGGAACCACAGAGGAAGTCGAGGAAGTTGGGACCCCAGAAGTGGGGCGACGTTTAGCAATGCGAGAATAGGAAATACGGGGAAGTCTCCCTTGAAGGCGTAGATGAGAGACGGCCATAGCATATGAGAAGCCTTCCGCCTCTTTGAGACAACGGATTTCCCGCTTATTCAGGTAAACCTGACAACGGCGAGAGTATGATGGATGTGCCTCATGACAGTTAAGGCAAGAGGGAGGTAAAGTACCAGAAGGACTGGCATGGTCGTCGGCACCACAGACTGGGCATTCGGCCATGGACCTGCAATATTTCGCTGGATGACCAAAACGCCAGCAGTTTTTACACTGCTGTGGTGTAGAGGTCACCTTTCGAACTTGTAAACGTTGACCTGCAATGTAGACCGAAGGTGGGAGTTCACGGCAGTCAAACGTTAAACGAGCTATATTGCAAGGAAAACGTCTTCGCTTATTGGCAGGGAGGGTAAAAGTGTCAACCTTAAGGATAGGGAGTTCTTGGAGCTTAAGTTGCTCCAAAATGTCTTCACCACATGTCTGGAAATTCCGTTGGACAATGGTGTGGGGCAAAATGACAGTACCACTACAAGAATTAAGAGAATGATGCTTGTCAATAGTGATAGGAATAGTATCTATGGTCGTAAGAAGGGAAAGATCGCGAGCTTGGCCAGCATTCTGGACCGTGATGATGCGAGTGCCGCTCTTGAGAGCGTGAAAAGAGATATCTTTGCCTACATGGCGTAGGAGCTTTACCAATACTATGATCGGAAAGATAGGTAGTTGGAGTAGTCGGTCTGAGAGTAAAAAACTTTGTCCATTGAGTAGTGTGAAACAAAGTATCTAAGGGGAGTGCGCGACGTGCTAGTCGTTTCTGAGATGAAAGAGAAGGAAGAGTCGAATTGTCATGTAAGGGTCTTGGTCGTTTGGATGTGGGACCGGGGGTGGTCCGATGGGAGACGGGCGAGCGATTCGAAAATTGCCGCACCGTCGAGGGAGAAGCCGGAATCAAGGTCAGAGAAGAGCGAAGGTCAGATATGTCAAAAGGGCCTGTCGGAACCCCGGTACCTGAAGCAGGTGACGAATCGGCACCAGCAAGAGGTACAGGGGTATTAGAGTTGTCCGAAGAGTTGTCCGGTAACGAGGTAGGGTCAGAACTAGGTGCGGTATCAGGAAGGGGCCCGGGGGTATTGGGTTCATGGATTGGGTCAGCCATGGTTAGGTTACTTCTTTCTTTTTATTTTTAAGAAAAAAAAGAAAGAAAAAAAAATAAAAAAAAAGAATAAATAAAGGGGGGAACGTGGAGGAATAGCTCCTAGGAGGAATGAAAGGGCGTAAATCCCCCTCCGCCCAAGAGGACCTCAACACCGCAAGTAGTGCAGATGCTGCATGGAACCCGTGCCATACCCTACCCTTCATGCCAGTAAACCAGCAATCCGGGATAGCAACCTTCACATCCACCGAGCCACCTCGGCGGACAAAAGAGAGGGCGGCCGGATATCTGCCAAAGCATACCGCATTCGGCTACCACCCCCGGAATCCAAAGGTGGCCTCCAGAGATACACCCGTCGCCCGAAAGATACCCAAGGCCACCCCCGGGAGACCGGAGAGGATCGGGACATCCCCAGGCGATCCAGATTCCACGGCAAACTACACCACCGCCAAGGACCTCAACGGAATGGGATGGACCACGATTCCCTTCCCCTACCTAGGAACTAGAATGCCTGTGGAGGAAGCTCCAGGGTAAAAATGGGAAGGAAATAAGGGAGGGATGAGGAGGAAGAGGAGGAAAGGGAAAAAGGGAGGATGGGGAAAATGGGAAAGGAGGGGATTGGGGGTAATTAGGTTCGGTCTCAGGAAGAAGACCAAGAGGTCCAATTCCTCAGACCGATAGCCTCTTTACCTCGACAAGGAGCCACCCTTAAAGAGGCTTCCATTTGTAGATTTCTTGTTTTTTTCACTATTTTCTTTTTTTACGTAACTTATGTGGCCTGTGAGACCAAGGTAAGGTGCAATGTATATATATACATTCGTTGTATGCAACACAATAATAGCATAAACATTAGTATCTTTATATTGTTTACAAAACTTGTTTACACAAACCAACAATACAAAAAAATATTACTATTGTTCTATAATATATATACAAATGTACAGTCACTGGACATGTTCATAGACGTTCTGCAGCTTGTGGAACCTTTGAAACATGGTTCCATGCACAGTGGTGTTTTATATTCCTCACACATAAAACAGTGTGTCTGCATTTTTGTGGGTGTTTTTGTATATGCACAAACAAAACATCTCTTCTGAGCAGTTTCTTCAAGTAGTAGCAGGCAGTTGTGTTAGGTAGTTATACTAGGTTGATGGTCGTCTGGGTCGTCATTCCTTCCTTCCTTCCTTCCTTCCTACATTCCTTCCTTCCTACATACCTACCTTCCTTCCTACCTACCTACCTTTCTTCCTTACTACCTTTCATCTCGTCCTTCCTTTCTTCCTTCTGGTTTCTATATGTACACACAGTCACTGGACACGTGCCTAGAACTGCTATAAGCTCTGGAAGCTGGTTGTTGTGTCTGGGTCATCATTCTGACCTTCCTTCCTTCCTACATTCCTTCCTTCCTTTCATCTCGTCCTTCCTTTCTTCCTTCCTTCTGGTTTCTATATATACGCATATATAATCACTGGACACTTCATAGAATTGCTATTAGCTTCTGGAAGCTGGTTGTTGTTTCTGGGTCGTCATTCCTTCCTTCCTTTATTCCTTCCTTCCTGCCTTCCTTCCTTCCTTCCTACCTTCCTTCCAACCTTCCTTCCTACATTCCTTCCTTCCTACATTCCTACCATCCTTCCTTTCTTTCATCTCCTTCCTTCCTTCCTTCTGGTTTCTATATATACACATATATAGTCACTGGACACTTCACAGAACTGACATTTAGCTTCTGGAAGCTGGTTGTTGTGAGTGTGTGGACTTGTAAATATGCTGAGTCAGGGTGGCTGCTGTCAAAATGACATATTATACCACCACTCACCACCCTCTGCCTGTCAACACCCATGGGGTCCCAAGCTCTTCTTCCTCACAGTCCTTCCTACCTGCTTACGTACCTACTTATGTACCTACTACTTACCTACTTGCTTACCTACTTACGTACCTACTTCTTCTTGCCTACCTACATACCTACTTGTTAGCTACTTACTTGCCTACCTACTACTTACCTACCAACCTATTGCTATTGTTCTATAATATATATATACACATATAATGACTGACACTTTCCATCAACTTCCCTTAGCGCTTGAAGTTGTGTGTGGACATATAAATTTGCTGAGTCAGGGTAAGCCAGCTGTCAAAATGACATATTATACCATCACTCACCACCCTCACTGCTGTCAACCTGTCAACACAAAAGGGGACCCATGTCTTCCCCACAACCTCCTTTCTAGCTTTCTTTCTTCCTTTCTTACTTATTTCCTTCCTTCCTTCCTCTCATCTCTTCCTTCCTGCCTTCCTTTCTTCCTTCCTTTTTTCGTCCTTCCTTTCTTACTTTTTGTTCCTTCCTTCCTCTCATCTCTCCTTCCTTTCTTTCTTCTTTTGTTCCTTCCTTCCTCTCATCTCTCCTTCCTTTCTTTCTTCTTTCCTTCCTTTCCTCCTTCCTTCTTTCCTTCGTTTCATCTCTTCTTTCCTTCCTTCCTTCCTCTCATCTCTTCCTTCCTTACTTTCCCTTTTTTCCTTCCTTCCTTCTGGTATCCCTGGGCATTGCTTTCAGTCACAAACTCCTCAAAACCATGAAATTCATCTTCAGAGACACTTCTATCTGTGTTAGAGCTATCACTGAGGAAGAGAAGAGTCCCAGATGCACCAAGGAGGCATGCTGAACAAGGATTACTGAAATGGCGTTCCCACAATGCACCACTGGCTGCCCGATTTTTTATACTGAGCACACTGACCACACAGACCCATTCTCTACATGTAGGCCTACCAGCTTTCTCCTGTTTGATTTGAGGCCCCTAGAATTTAGGCATATAGATACGTCCGAAACAGTGGCTCGTAAGACGTATATATACGAAACAGTCATATGTCTAAATCTGATTTATGCCACATTTTGATCCAAGGAACTGAACTAATCTTCCTTCCTTGTACTAAACCTGAATTACTCACTCCCCAGGCACTACATGACCATTAAGGATTTAACCCTTTCCCATGATTACAAAATAAATTAACAAAATGGGGAGAAAATTAAGTTACGTGTATGACATTAATTACAAGTATACAGTGCACCCCGAATTTCGGCTTCAGTAATCGCAGTTTTACTTTAGAACCTAACTAATAATTATTCGGAAATCCCTGCAAATTCGTGGAATTTTGTTTGGCTTTTTTCTGGCAATACATATATAATTTTTAATGTTTTTTAATGCTAAATATTAAGAAAAATATACTGTAATTTAATCATTTTTAACAAATATTAACGTAAATTCAGCAAAATTTCCATATAAAATATAATACAGTGGACCCTCTATTCGAACACTCCAAAACTCACCTCATTCCAGAATGATGTTCAAGTGCTGTTACTAAACGGATTTATTCCCATAAGGAATGATGTAATTAGATTAGTCCATTTCAGACCCCAAAAATACACTTATAAAAGTGCTTACAATAATAAACTTACATAAAGGGTGAGTTTTGGAGTGTTCGAATAGCAGGGTCCACTGTACTGTATAAAATTTTAGTGCTGTAGAGAGAACACAAGCGACCATAGTTGAAAACACAGCCGGATGGTGAAATGCCCTGTACTCAGAGGCTAAGATTTGAAAGTAGCCAATCCAAGAGCGTTATTCATTTCTCCTTGCTGCTGGCCTGTGATGTATATCCAGAAGATGAGGCAAAGCATTCACGCATCATAACTGTTTACCACGTGTAGCTATCTTGAGTGTTTGTCCGACTGTTCTCGCATTTTCGTTTTGTGCTTGTTTAAGCCCTAAGATGCCGCCCAAATGCTCCTCGCCTTCTAAGGCTTCTGGCAATGAACCTAAGCGCCAGAGGAAGTTTAAGACACAACAGAGGAGGATTGAACTTCTGGATTTGCTCCGGGAAAAGAAAAGTTATGCTGCAGTAGCATGCCATTATAGCTTAAGAAGCTTTGCTTTTGCTGTGCAGTCATTATCTTCATTACCTTCATCTTACTGCACAGCTAATTTAACATCATCTTCAATCGGTATCACTCATTATTGGTGAGTACCCATTCATTTAACTTTACCTTTACTGAATTAAATTATTACCGTATATTTACCATACATATACCAAAAAATGGGTTGCATGAATTACAGTACATAGGGGGTAACATCGGCATTTTTTATTTTAAAGGGGGGATGTATGAAGCTGAATTGAAATTAAATTAAAGTGTTTTGGGGGCATATTTATGGCTAAACTATAAAAATAGGCATTTATAGGCATTTTTTTTAAACCCCGTCCAAAATTCGTGGTTTTCCAAGTCGCGGGTGGTCTTGGAATGTAGCCCCAACGAATTTGGGGGACTACTGTACTTACCTACGACGATGAGCTTGACTCAGCCACCTGTTCAGGAACAGTTCCAACATGGCACTGAAAGAAGCCAGAGTCTTCTGGCTGTACATGAGTAAAGTGGGGCTGTGGTCACTAAAGCCAGTCTCATGCAAGGGACTCAACCTCTCATCACTGGTATATCTGAAAACAAGTACGTACAGTGGAACCTCAGTATTCATACATCCCTATATTCGTAAAGATATTTGCCTAACTTTTTTGAGAAAAATTTCACTCAGTATTCAAACATTGCCCTGATATTCGACCCAAACAAAACAGTCCTTCTGGACGAAGTCCGATGAAAACAAAGCATCACACGCTCAGTCTCTCATCAGCTTTCATTTGTTAAGCATCATTCATACAAGCTCCAGGAAACTTTTGGTATTTCATAGTTATTCTCTGGTGTTTTTTAAATATTTTCATTGAAAATAAGTAATCATGGCCCCACAATAGTATATTTTTTCTGAGAATACAGTGGTACCTCGAGTTACGATATTTTTTCGTTCGAGAATGCTGTTCAAGTGCCATTACCAAACGAATTTATCCCCATAAGGAATAATGTAAAATAGACTAGTCCTTTTACACCCCCAAAAATATACTTACAAAAGCATTTAAAAAAATAAACTTACATAAAAGGGCGATTTTGGGGACCATTGTAACTCGAGGTACCACTGTACGTCTTTTTCGGGGTAGACAGTAACTGTGTCGGGAAGTGACAATGAGGATTTGCTCTGGCACTTTTCCCTCTGGTTGTGGTTGGGGGACAGGTCACTGTAGAGCAGCAGATACAGGTGTGGCATTATACTTTTGTACTATCTACTCTATAACAGAGGGTGAATTCTGCATAGAGGAGTCATTTCCCAGTCTTTATTTGGCCTATGTTGAAAGCATTGAGCACTGCAATATCTAAAAGGTGGAAAAATACTTTCATGTACCACTTGCAACTCCTATGCACACTTATCAACTAGTTGCATATTGTTTGTACAGTCGACAACAGCTGCTGGTTTTACAATGTGCTCATTGGTGCCCTGTTCACCTTGTCTTTTTGTACTATCTTGTTTCTGTGGATGGTTGACAACATCACATCCCATTTGTCACAACACATCAGTGCCATGGTGTCGTTGGCCTAAAACGCTTGCACTGCACCATTAACACTGCCACCAGTGAACCTTGGCATATGTTTTCTGTTTCTTCTCACTGTTCCACATATAGTATCGGTATTGTTCACATGGAGGTAATAAGTGAGCATAGGACTTGTATACCAGATGTCTGTGAATAATGTATGACACCATACCTTTGCCAAGGTATGGTGCCACCATCTTGCAAACAACATCAATGAAAATACCCAACCTCTGCCTGGTATCAAGTGTGTTTATCACAGTGTAGACAATGACATCCAACACTACGCCAGTCTCGCAATAACACAGTTTTATACCAAAGCGATTACGTTTGCTCGGTATATATTGTTTGAACAACAATTGTCCCTCGAACAGAATCAAGGACTCATCAAGAACAACGTTCTTGAAGGAATAAAAGCATGCACTGAATTTTTGCTTCAGATACAGTGGATCCTTGGTTTTCGTCGATAATTCTTTCCAGAATGCTGTTCGAGTGCCGTTACGAACAATTTGTTCCCATAAGGACAAATGTAAATTAGATTAGTCCGTTCAGACCCCCAAAAATACACTTACAAAAATATACTTACATAACTGTTCGAGTTGGGAGCTGTACGAAAACTGAGGGTCCACTGTATAATCTTTCATGGTACGTGTTTATGTTTTGGTATGGGTCATCCTAGGAAAGGATGGAGGGAAGGGGTAAAGGAGGTTTTGTGTGCAAGGGGCTTGGGCATACAGCAGGCATGTGTGAGCATATTAGATAGGAGTGAATGGAGACGAATGGTTTTTGGGACTTGATGAGCTGTTGGAGTGTGAGCAAAGTAACAAAGGAATTCAGGAAAACCAGTTAGCCAGACTTGAGTCCTGGAGGTAAGAAATGCAGTGCCTTCACTCTGGAGTGGAGGGGATATTGCATTCTGGAGGGGCATCTGAGCTATAATGTTAGCGCGCCTCTGGTAAGACGGTGACGGAGTGAGTGGTTAAAATTTGTCTTCCTTTTCAAGTCACCTTACCTCAGTGGAAGATGGCTGGTGTTAATAAATGACCATGGTTAAGCATTCCTTAATTTACTGGTACTATATTTCTGTGGGTAAGCACCCACTGGCATACTAAAACTACATTTTTCACTATTGTAACCCTTGAACTGTGTTCAACAAACTAATACGCAGGAGACCAGGATGTGTTCGATGTAGTGGTATGCACAATTTTTTTTTAGGCCTTACATCTGTCACACATCATTTTAGGCCTCAGTTGTTTGGGTTGACAAGCACCTTGTTCGTCCTTGGAAAAAAAAATCTTGGCTGTGTAGGTGGGCGTGTGGCATTTTGGGTAACATCATTCAGTAAACAAAGGCTCACAATGGTTGGCCAACACATGAACCTTTCTTGCCATGAAATACCGCAAATACTGTAGGATACAGGCACCTCTGACAAAGAGGAGTGATAATGGAGGATGCTTTCTGCTTTTTGATGGGAACAGCAGCAGTAGCAAGACCAGGAATGAAATAAGAGCCAGTTCAACACAAGATACAGCAGTGCTGTCCATCACAGGCCTTGTTACACAACAAAGGAAATGAAGAAAACTCCTTACTCTGGAAATTGATAGCAACTGAAATACTGTGACTACATCAGCCATAACACCACCAGCCCTGACAACAATGCCAATCATGACAACAATGATCATGCCAGCATCAGTTGCCCTACCAACACCAGCAAATATCATACAGCCACCAACTAACAGGGTGTGGAACTGGCAGGAAAGTACCTCAAATGTGCCAATTTGGTTATAACAAGAATGAAATTTAGTCAGATTGTCTAATAATGAATGATTTTACTGAACTTTACTACAGTGAACCCCGGATTATGTGATTAATCCGTTCCAGAGAGCTTAACTTAAACCGAAAATAATGTAATCCGAATCTATTTTCCCATAAGAAATAATGGAAATTCAATTAATCTGTTCCAGACACCCAAAAGTATTAAAATAAATATTGTTTACACACTAACTTACACAGTACATGTACAGTGTAGTAAATGAACACTTACCTTTATTGAAGAGTTGCTGATGTGTGGAAGATGGAAGGAGGGGGAGGAAGTAGTAGTATGCTAGTGTTTGTAAGGGGAATCCCTTCCATTAACACTGCAGGTACCAAGTTCTTTTCTGGGGTTACTGGTCTTTTTCTTTTAATGCCACTAGGACCAGCTTGAGAGTCACTGGAACCCTCTCTCAAAAAATCTGTCCAGGGAGCTCTGTGTCTGGCATTTCTTTAAAACATCCCTGAAATGGGACACCACATTGTCATTGTACATGTTGCCAGCACGGCCTGCAACAGCTTTGTTAGGGTGAAAATCATCCATAAAGCCTTGCACATCAATCCATTTGGCACAGATCTCCTAATCCTTGAAGAAGGCACCGTCTTCCATCTCTGTTCCTCTTCCTCTGGACCATTTTCCTGAACTGTGGTCTGTTGTTGCTGTTGCAGATGAAGGTCTTACAGATCTTCAGTGGTTATCTCTTCATTGTCCTCCTCCACCAACTCTTCCACATCCTCGGTACTAACATCCAACCCCATGGACTTTCCCAGTGCCACAATTGCTTCTACAACAGGCTCAGGCTCACGGTCCTGAGGCTCATCCCCAAAACCTTCAAAATCCCTCTCTGGGACACAGTCTGGCCACAATTTTCTCAGGCAGAGTTCAAAGTCCTGGTAGTCACTCCCTCCCAAGCCTTACCTATAAGGTTTACGCAATGCAGGATAGTGAAATGATCTTTCCAAGTCTTTTAGGGTCAAATAAGTGTCTGAGGTCACCTCAAAGTACTTTTGAAACATTGCTTTGGTGTAGAGTTTTTTAAAGTTTGAAATGACCTGCTGGTTCATGGGCTGGAGGAGAGGAGTGATAATAGGGGGCAAGAACTTCACTGTGATGAACTTAAACTCCTCCACAATTTGCTCTTCCAAGTTTGGAGGATGACCAGGAGCATTGTCCATTATCAGGAGGCACTTGAGGCCCAAATTATTTTCCTCGAGATATTTCTTCACACTGGGGCCAAACACTTCATGGAACGAATCAAAGAAAATTTCCCTAGTGACCCATTCCTTACTGTTAGACTTCCACATCACACACAAATTAGCCTTGGCGACACTGCATTTCTTAAACGCTTGGGGATTTTCAAAGTGATACACCAGTAAAGGCTTCACTTTAAAATCCCCACTAGCATTACTACACAACATAAGAGTTAGCCTGTCTTTCATAGGCTTGTGTAATGGCAGTGCCTTTTCCTCCTGTGTAATGAAGGTCCTGTTTGGCATTTTCTTCCAAAACAGGCATGTTTCGTCACAATTAAACACTTGTTGGGGTTTAAATCCTTCAGCCTTTACATAGCTTTGAAATTCCTCCACATACTTTTCAGCAGCACTTTTGTCAGAAATGGCTGCCTCACCATGCCTTATCACACTATGTATGCCACTACGCTTCTTAAATCTGTCAAACCAGCCTTTGCTGGCTTTAAATTCGCTCACTTCAGCACTCGTTGAGATCACCGTGCAACTGCCTTGCTTGTTCAGATATTATTGCCTGCATAACACTATCTCCTGCTAATTGTTTCTCATTGATCCACACCAACAACAAATTTTCCAAATCTTCCAGCACTTGCGATCTCTGTTTTGTGATCATATTTGCACCTTTCACAACAACAGCATTCTTGATTTGATTTGCCTTGGCCACAATGGTACCGATGGTTGAATAGGGTTTGCCATAGAGCCTGGCCAGCTCAGTAACGCACTCCACTTTCATATTTTGCAATGATCTCCTCCTTCAGTTCTACCATATTTCTCACTTTCCTTACCACAGGGCTGGCACTAGGAGCTTTCTTTGGACCCATGGTGGCTTATTTAGCAGTTGCAGGCACTAAAAACAGTGGAAAATGACAAAATGTATGGTATGAATGCGTGGGTGGTGCTTACTCACTGGTAAACAGTGGCACACTAACTCTGGATGGAGCGTTGTGCCGTCTGAGGGCACGTGTACGTGTCCAAGGCAAATAGCGTTTTCCGAGCGGATCATCATTTACCGAACCATTATTTTTACGGAAAAATGTATCGTCTTCCGAATTTATCGTTATCCGACTCCAACGTAATCCAGGGGTCCACTGTACTTTCAATTACAGGCACTCCTCACTTAACGACCGAGTTCAGTTCCTATGAATAGGTCGGTAAGCGAATTGGTAACCGATATTTCAGGCATACTGAATTGGTAGTGGGATTGTGCCAACCATCTTTAGACATTGTTTTAATGTAACCTTAGCACCATTTATAACATTTTTAGTATACTAAAAATAGAACTAGGCATTAAAAAACAATAAAGTAAAATACACATACATTACAGTGGACCCTCGGTTAACGAAATTAATCCGGTCCAGGAGCTATTACTTAATCTGAATCTTTCGTAATCTGAAACCTTATTTCCCATAAGAAATAATGTAAATACAATTAATTCGTTCCACAAAAAAATAATCACTCAACAAAAAAAAAAAAAAAATAACATTTACTTACCTTTATTGAAGAGTTGTAGGCATCTGGAAGGTAGAGTTGCTGACAGGGGCAGGGTGTTAATGGTTGGAAGGGAAATCCCCCTCCAAAAGGACTTCAGGTAACAAGTCCCTCTCTGGGGTTACTTCCATTCTTGGTCTTTTAATGCCACTAGGACCAGCTTGAGTCACTAGACCCCTGCCTGGTGAAGTAACTGTCCACAGTCCTCTGTTTCTGGCGACTCTTCAACACTTTTCTGAAGTACAACATGGCTCTGTCACTGAAGTGGTTGCACAGAAGGCTCATTTCAGCTTGCTCAGGGTGGTATCTTTCAACAAATGTCTGCAACTCATTCCACTTTGTACACATCTCCTTAAGCACTGAAGAAGGCACCTCCTTATCTCTCTCTCTCTCCTCCTGTGAAGCAATAACTTCAGCTCTGGTCTGATGCTGTTCCAGTTCCAGCTCTTCAGTTATTAGCTCTACCCTGTGCTTTTCTTGTACATCCTGGCAAGCTCACTCACATGTACACCACTCTCATATTTTTCTACAATTTCTTTCTTCAGTTCGATGGTGTTCCTCACTCTCTTTACCACAGGGGTGCCACTAGGAAGCTTTTTTGGACCCATGGTGACTTACAGTAGACCCTCATTTAGCACGACTTTATGTTGCGCGTTTTGGGTATTACGCGATTGAAGAATTGCGGCACATTTTTATCTAACACGACGTAAACCTTATATTACGCGATTCACTGGAGGGGAAAAATTTTGAGCGCGCGGTCGCCTGCAGCGGTGGGCTAAACCATTGAGTCAGTGGGGGAGTCCTAGTGCTATCCCCAGCCACCCTCACCCACCCACGCATCCCTCCCACCGTTCAGTTTTTTTCGTACACGTGCAGGACAACAATAATCGGGAAGATCGCTGTGTTTATTTACATACATTTTCTCATTTTCACTGCATTTTGATAAATCTGCCAAGCAATCATGGCACCCAGTAAGCATACAAGTGTTCCACCAAGTGATAAGAAAAGGTTTAGCGTTCAAGTCTAGGAATTACCAAGAAAATCGAGATATTAGATAAGCTTAAGAGTGGCTCACGTGTGGTGGATATAGTGAGGGCCTATGGCGTTAATGAAGCGTCAGTTCGTACAATTAGGAAGAATGAGGCGAATATACGAGCTTGTGTAATGAATAACCCAAAATGTGACCTCATGAAAAGAATGACACGTAGGTCCCAACAAGTAAATAAAACAGAAAACTTGTTGCTTGAGTGGATCGAACAGAAAACAAAGAAAGGTGCACCACTTAATTTCATCTTAATTAGGGAAAAGGCATTACAGTTGTTTAAAGCAGTGTGTGACAAGGAAGGAAGGCCTGAAAATGAGTGTGTGTTTAGCGCAGGCTGGTTTCACAACTTTAAGTTGCATAATAAGTTGCATAATATTAAGTTTTCTGGTGAAAGTGCTTCAGCTGATCATACAGCAGCAAATAATTTCCCTGCTGAATTTCAGGAACTTATTTCTGATGGTGGCTATAAGCCACAGCAAGTGTTTAATGCTGACGAGACAGGTGTTTTCTGGAAGAAAATGCCAACACGAACTTATATCAGTCAGCAAGAGAAAAGTGCACCAGGCTTCAAGGCAGCAAAGGATCGCTTCACCTTGCTCCTTTGCGGTAATGCATCAGGTGATTTCAAGTGTAAGCCCATGGTTATTTACCGCTCTAAGACTCCTCGTCCTTTGAGAGGTGTGGATAAAAACACCTTACCAGTAATTTGGAAGTCAAACCAGTCAGCATGGATGACAGAGGAAATATTTATTGACTGGTTTAAGCATCACTTTATTCCTGAAGTCAAGTTTTACCTGCACAGCAAGAACCTTGCATTCAAGGCTCTCTTCATTCTTGATAATTCCCGTACTCATCCACAAGCTTTGCTGGATGTGACCCCACATATAAAAGTTGTATTTTTACCTCCAAATACAACATCTCTGATACAACCACTGGATCGGGAGTTATTCAGACATTCAAGTGTAACTACACAAAAAAGTTATAAAAACTAGTTGCATCAATGGACTCTGACTCCAACCTGGCAGTACCAAGCTTCTGGAGAAAATTTAACATTGCAGATGCCATCAGCTATGCTAGAAGTGCATGGAATGAAGTGCCCCAATCAACATTAAATGCAGGCTGGGGAAAGTTATGGCCTTCTGTAGTTAATTGTTTCACTGGTTTTCCCTTGCTTGAGAGTCAGGTTCAGGAAATTGTTCAGCTGGCAAGGAGATTACCAGGTGATGGTTTTGAAGATATGAATGAAGATGATGTGAATGAACTCTTAGAAGATAATGATGAAGACATGAGTCCAGAGGAAATGTTGGCAGAGTTTGATGCACAGATACAAGGGAGGGAGATAACAGAAGAAGATGAAGAAGAACCTGAAGAAAAACAGTTAACATTGTAGCAGTTACGTGAGCAGTTCCATGTTGCTGCTAAACTAGCAGACTTTTTCATTGAAGAGGACCCTGACAAAGCTAGAAGCAGGGCTTTGAAACGGGGTCTAGACCAGCTGATGATGCCTTACCGTCAGCTGTATAATGAAATGCAGAATAAAAGAGCCCAGAGATCCATTACAGAATTTATGCACACACCAATACAACCATCGACTTCAGCACCAGGACCTCTACCATCCACTTCTACCGACAACCAACAACCATCCACCTCAGCCCAGTAGGGCCACACCATCCATATCCACTCTTCACTACAATCCACAAACATCATTACCCACAATTTAAGGTAAGAAATACTATTATTTCTTCAATTTTTGCAAGATCTGTTGGTCTAAAAAAACTTGTTTGGCTTTTTGGGGACTCCCAGGAACATAACCCTATTTTTCCCATAAGTTCTTTTAATTATATAACACGATTTTACCTAACACGACGTTTTCAGGAACGTAACTACCGTGCTAAATGAGGGTCTACTGTATTTCACAGTGACAATAACTAAACCACCAAAAAAGACACCAAATATATTGTGAATCTTTGAAAGAGCGTGCTAGGTAATGTTCTCTCAATGGTAAACAACGCTTCACTGGTGTCCTGTGCTTGCGCGGAGCAGGCGGACACGTCTAATACCTTTCGATAACCGAGGAATTTTTCGCTAACCGATTACGAAAAAAGCTTTCGGTTTCCGAAGCTTTCGTTAACGGAACCTTTTGTTAACCGAGGGTCCACTGTACATTCATTACCTACCTTAAAATTTGTACTAGTCTTAAAGTAGGGTGAGAGGTGAGTATTTATTATAGAAAGAGGAAGAAGAGAAAAGAATGGAAAAAGTACAAAAGTTCACTGAACAAGGGTTAGCGTACAGGAATTAATACACGTTCGTCTGTGTTTGTTTACATTCTTGGCATCTCTTTCGTTCTCTCTGTTGTTTACTCCTTTAATAATAATCACTGGGGCACTCTAAATGTCATATTTCGTGTACCACTCCTACACGAAATATACGACATTATTATTATCATCAACATACCTTGTTCACTGTAAAGGGGTTAGCTGGTGTGTTCATCTGTTTGTTTACATTCTCGGCATCTCTCTTGTTTACGATGGCATCACACTTATTCTTGTGCCTACTACATACATAGAACTCTACACTCTAATATAAACCCTCCGCTCAAAATTCTCCTCACCAACTTTATTAGGACCCATGACCATAACACAAGACACAGATCACTTTTTGATATACCCCATGTCCATATCACCCTGTGTAAAAATTCTATGCACATAAAGGGTCCCAAAATCTGGAATTCATTACCAGTAAATACTAAAATAACCTGGTCTGAACATCAATTTAACTCTTCTCAAAAACCACCTACTCACCCTAAACTAAATACTCATACTGTAAATTACTTTCAACAATGCTCACTGTTATTTTCCTATAATATAATTTCAAGATTTACTATTGATGTAACCATCCTACAAAACACTTGTCACAATGTAATATCCTCAGATTGTAATTTGAGTAAATTTATTAACTATTATAAGCTGGTAGATGGATCTATAATTTCCTAACAAGTAGAACACAAAGAGTAGTAGTCAACAGAGTAAAGTCTGAGGTGGCTACTGTGAAAAGTTCTGTTCCACAAGGCACAGTACTCGCTCCCATCCTGTTCCTCATCCTCATATCGGACACAGACAGGGATATCACACAGTGCCGTGTATTCCTTTGCAGATGACACCCGAATCTGCATGACAGTGTCCACCATTGAAGACACTGCAAGACTCCAAGCAGACATAAACCAAATCTTTAAATGGGCTGCAGAAAATAATATGAAGTTCAATGATGAGAAATTTCAATTACTCTGATATGGAAAATGTGAGGAAATTAAAATCTCATCGGAGTATAAAACAAATTCCAACCACACAATAGAGCGAAAAACTAATGTCAAAGACCTGGGAGTGATCATGACAGAGGATCTCACCTTCAAGGACCATAACACTGTAGCAATTGCATCTGCCAGAAAAATGACAGGATGGATAATGAGAACCTTCAAAATCAGGGATGCTAAGCCCATGTTGACACTTTTCAGGTCGCTTGTTCTATCTAGGCTGGAATATTGCTGCACACTAACTGCACCTTTCAAGGCAGGTGAAATTGCTGACCTAGAAAATGTACAGAAAACCTTCACGGCACGCATAACTGCAATAAACCACCTCAATTACTGGGAACGCTTGAAGTTCCTAAACCTGTACTCCCTGGAACGCAGGCGGGAGAGATACATTATTATATACACTTGGAAAATCCTAGAAGGATTAGTACCAAACTTGCACACGAGTGTCACTCCCTACGAAAGCAAAAGACTCGGCAGACGATGTAACATCCCCCCAATGAAAAGCAGGTTTGCCACTAGCACGTTGAGAGACAACACAATAAGTGTCAGGGGCCCAAGACTGTTGAACTGCCTTTCAGCATACATAAGGGGGATTACCAATAGACCCCTGGCTGTCTTCAAGCAGGCACTGGACAGGCACCTAAAGTCGGTGCCTGACCAGCCAGGCTGTGGTTCGTACTTTGGACTGCGTGCGGCCAGCAGTAACAGCCTGGTTGATCAGGCTTTGATCCAACATGAGGCCTGGTCACAGACCGGGCTGCAGGGTTGTTGACCCCTGGAACTCTCTCCAGGTAAACTCCAGGTAATGTTTAACTAAAACAAACTATATCAATTTCTCTAGTATTAACCCTTTCAGGGTTATTGACGTACTAGTACGGCTTACGCCCTGGGGTTATTGACGTACTAGTACGCCTAAATTCTAGCGCCCTCAAATCAAGCAGAAACAGGCTGTTAGGCCTAGATGTGATAGAATGGGTCTGTGCGGTCAGTGTGCGCAGTATAAAAAAATTCCTGCACCACACAGTGCATAATGAGGAAAAAAAAACTCTGACCGTTTTTTTGGTTTAAAACAGCGACTTTGCAGTCTATTTTCGTATGGTATTTATTGATGTATTCTCTTTTTCTTGGTCTCATTTGATAGACTGGAAGATATGTTACAGAAATAGAGATGATTTTGATTGATTTGACAAAGACAAGTACCTTGAAATTGAGCTCAAAGTAGCGAAAATGTTCGATTTTGACGATGTTCAAGAGTAAACAAATCACACCATGCATCCAATACACATCAACTGGCGAGTCTAATATTCATGCACAAGTGCTCTAATATTATTTATACCATTTATACAATGATGCAGTTGTATACATAACAGTAAATTTTCTATTTTTTTGTGAGAATAAAAATTCAAAATGAAAAGCAAAAGTAATGTAAGAGGGGCCTGGAAACGTGACTAATGAACAGAGAAGACGTTATTTTAGTGCCAGGAATGTCTGCCTTGTTTATTCTGGACCCTATTTTGAAATTGGCATTGTTTGAAATTTGTGTGAAATTGGCCAAATTGCCATTTTCTGACCACAATTTTGGGTAGTTGTTATAGGTAAATAGGCGGTTTCGTGTAGTCAATCGATAGAAGAAATGGAGTTCTAGCGAAATAGCTATAATTTTAGTTGCCTGAAACATTGGAATTTGCCGAAAATAGGGCTCAAAGTGGGCGAAATCGCCGATGCGTAAGTGTCATGGCTGCCGCTAACTTCGCGAAAGCATAATTCTGTTAGTTTTCGATCAAATTTCATAATTTTTGTGGCGTTTTGATCGGAAAAAGATTCTCTATCATTTCATAAGAAAAAATAATTTTTTTTTTTTTTTAAATTCTTGGACCCTGAGAACGAGTTTCGGAGACCCCCCTTGGACCCTGAAAGGGTTAAGTAGTCTATAAGCCATTAGATTTATCTGCTCTTAATGCCATGGCATGATAGTGGCTCTCTTTGCACTTCAGTTCATGATTGTAATTACAAAATCTTGATGTAAACTTACAATAAGAATATATTATTATTATTATTATAAGGGCAAGTAAGTTCATTCAGGTACACATAAACAGTTACATAAATTATCATACATAGCAGCATATGTGTA
The DNA here is from genome assembly GCA_009830355.1 of Cherax destructor. Lineage (NCBI taxonomy): Eukaryota > Metazoa > Arthropoda > Malacostraca > Decapoda > Parastacidae > Cherax > Cherax destructor. Next base: position 18,820 of record WNWK01004325.1, on the reverse strand, counting down.
GATTTCCCAGGATAACCCATTAAAATCAAAACCAAGCGCTAAACCCACTAGGGTCACATAGCGATAGAAAAACCCAAGAATGTCAAAGTAACTTTTTTTGGGTTATCCTGGGTAATCTACACATATGCTGCTATGTATGATAATTTATGTAACTGTATTTATGTGTACCTCTACCTGAATAAACTTACTTACTTACCCTTAGATGCCATCATAAACAAGAGACACCAAGAATGTAAACAAACAAACACACCAGCTAACCCCTTTACAGTGAACTACTTTTGTAATTCTTCCAATCTTTCCTCCTCTTCCAAGTGCTGCTGCACTTCCAACTTTATGTTGTACTATGGGGTGCACAATAAAGTACAAATTTATAGACAAAATATGTAGTTTTGGAGATTGCTTGATGCTGAGACGCCGCGCTGTTGTTTCCATGACCAAACTTCTCGTACAGCATAGAATACCAACCAGTTGGAGAGACCTGGTTGTAAGGCCGAGCAGTCGTTAAACAGGTAGGTCATTAAGTGAGGAGTGCCTGTATTCTTTGACGAGACACTGATGAAAATTGTTGTGGTTCAAATAAATAAGATTTATAGCTTTGTAACACTAAGGCTAATGTCCATACAAAACTTAAGTTATTATCCAATTTCTGATTTTGTCTTATTTGACTTCTAAAAAATGCACCCTTTTAGTGCAGTACAATTTTTTTCAAAACTTTGTCTAACACAGGAAATTTTATTTCTGGATACGTCACTGTTTAAGGTTTATAAACAAAGGATAACCACAGAGTCCTAGACTTAGGTGGAACAAAACATTTAACTACCAATAAGTTTCACTTACCTGAACTTGTTTACGGTCAACACCACGTTGCCACGGGTCCAAGTCACCTGCAAAATGTTTTTATTTACTTAGCTGGAATCTAAATAGTTCTTTACTACTGTAACATGCTTAGCAAACAATTTGAAGCCTAGTTCCTGGACCCATTATATACCACTATTTTATTATTGCATTTATGAGGGAGCTCTAAATCCACCTGAGGGAATGGGAGGCAATCAAGTTAGACTAAAGGATAGTGAAGATAGTCCCAATTCCTTTTCTCAAGAGTCCCTCACCAGCATCAAGGCACCTCCTTTGAAGGGTTTTACAAAGGGGTGTTCCTGTCTTACGAATTTACTAACTTTCTTCACTAAGGTATTTGAGGAGGTAGATCATGGTATTGAATATGATATTGTGTATGGACTTCAGTAAGGCTTTCGATAGAGTTCCACATCAGAGGATATTGAGGAAACTTAAGGCACACAGAATAGGAGTATAAATTTTTTCCTGCGTAGAGGCATGGTTGACAAATAGACAGTAGAGTGTTTGCATAAATGGGGAGAAATCAGAATGGGGGCACATCACAAGCGGTGTTCCACAGGGGTCAGTGCTGGGCCCCTTGTTGTTCACAATTTACATAAACGACATAGATGAGGGAATAAATAGTGACATAAGCAAATTTGCTGATGACACCAAAATAGGCCATCCAATTCATTCTAATGAGGACATTAGAGCACTCTAGGATGATTTGATAAATTCCAACTCGAGACAGAATACTCCGCCACTATTCAAGTCTTAACTTACTCAATATACAAAACACCCACACTTTTTATTGTGCCTACTACATACATAGGACACTGCACTCTAATATAAACCCTCCTCTTAACCCTTTGACTGTTTCGGACGTATATATACGTCTTACGAGCCAATGTTTCGGACGTATTTATACGCCTAAATTCTAGCGGCCTCAAATCAAGCAGGAGAAAGCTGGTAGGCCCACATGAGAGAGAATGGGTCTGTGTGGTCAGTGTGCGCAGTATAAAAAAAATCCTGCAGCAAGCAGTACATAATGAGAAAAAAAAAAAACTCCGACCGTTTTTTTAAATTAAAACGCCGTCTTTGAGGTGTAATTTCGTATAGTATTTATGGTTGTATTCTCTTTTTCATGGTCTCATTTGATAGAATGGGAAACATATTACAGGAATAGAGATTATTTTGATTAGTTTCATGATGCAAACGATCTTGAAATTGAGCTCAAAGTAGCGGAAATGTTAGATTTTTGCCAATGTTCAAAAGTAAACAAATCACACCATACGTCCAATACACATCAATTGGTGACTCTAATATTCTTTCACAAGTGCACAGATATTATTTATACAGTTTTTACAATAATTCAATAGTCTGCATAACAATAAATCTTCTATTTTTTGTATGAATAAAAAATCAAAATAGAAAGCAAGAGTAATGTAAGAGGGGCCTAAAGACATGACTAATGAACAGATAACATCTTATTTTAGTGCTAGGGATGTCTGCATTGTTTATTCTGTACCCTATTTTGAAATTGACATCTTTTTTATTTTGCATGAAATTGGCAAAATTGCCATTTTCTGACCACTTTATTGGGTAGTTGAAATCGGTAAATTGGTGATTTCTTGTACTCAATCGATAGAACAAATGGAGTTCTAAAGAAATAGCTATGAGTTTGGTCGACTGTCCCAATGGAATTGGCCTAAAATAGGGCTCAAAGTCGGCGAAATCGCCGATGCGTATATATCACTGACATCGCTAACTTTGCGAGACCGTAATTCCGTAAGTTTTCAATCAAATTTCATACTTTTGGTGTCATTATAATCGGGAAAAGATTCTCTATCATTTCATAAGAAAAAATAAAATATTTTTTTTTCCAAAATTTTCCGACATAGAATGACAGTTTCAGAATGGGGCCTCCGACAGTCAAAGGGTTAAACTCCTCCTTGACGGCTGCAACAGAACACAACCATAATACAAGACACAGATCACTCTTTGATATCCCTCGTGTCCATCTCTCTCTATGCAAAAAATGCTATGCACATAAAGGGCCCTCAGATTTGGAACTCACTGCCAGAGAACACTAAAGAACCCCTGTCTACAAATCAGTTTAAGACTTCTTAGAAATCACCTACTCACCCAAAACTAAACAGCTTCCAAGCTTTCAAATTCACCTCTATTACCACATACTGTGCTAAGGATCACAGTGTCACTCACCTAAATCTCAAAATTTCCAAAATAGATGCTCAAAGTTCATTATACAGTGGTACCCCGACTTACGATATTTTTTCATTCCAGAATGCTGTTCAAGTGCCATTACCAAACGAATTTATCTCCTTAAGAAATGATGTAAAATAGACTAGTCTGTTTAGACCCCCAAAATTACACTTACAAAAGAATTTAAAAAAATAAACTTACATAAAAGGGTGTGTTTGGGGACCATCGTAAGTCGGGGTACCACTGTATTACTTAATACTACATGTACATTGTAAAAAATCAATACCTGCACAAAATTGTTCTGACTTATACTCAATTGTATCAATCTCATATCGTAAACAACTTTCAACATGGCCCATTGTAATATTACCATATTGTAATTTGAGTCAATTTACTGTTTGCTATATATAAAAACAAATGTACAACTTTAACAAACTATGATCTATTTGTCTAGTATTAAGTAGTCTGTAACCCATCAAATTTAGTCTGCCCGTAATGCCTAGGCATGATAGTGGCTCTCTTTGCACTGCAAATCATTATTGTCCTATATAGAGGAACGCTGTAAAGCGGGGCCCTACCGTACATAAAAAGGCCCTAAATCTGGAAAACTCTGCCAGAAATCTCCAGAACCACTGGCTCAGCTAGCATTTTTAAAACTACAGTTAAAAAACACCTTATCTCCCTAACCTATCCCAGCCCAATATCATGAACATAGGTAACACTTTATAATCAATATATACTTACTCCCAATATCTGTATTCACCTCAAATGTTAATCACTCCATTGTGTCCACCTAAGGTTAATAATCTAAATTGTAATTCTTCCCTACAAAACTTATAAAAGCCATATAGCATGACCTAATAGAACATTCACTTCTCTTGTATTCACTGTAACTCACCTAATGACCATCTGTACTGTTATTGCCTTATTAATTTTAAGTTTGCTTGAAATGCTTTGCATATAAAGGGGCTTTTGGGATGTACACCCAAGTATTATATTCCTTTGTACAAACATGTATCATGCTGAAATGAATTATTATTATTATTACTATTTGTATCATAACTATCAAAATTATAACCATCAGAGCTGTAAACCCATCCATTGTAACTATGTATGTTTCTAAGGAACATATTATCATTTCTGCATCAATCCCAACCCTTTCCTCCACCTTAATCCTTTTTTTTTTTTTCAACAAGTCGGCCGTCTCCCACCAAGGCAGGGTGACCCAAAAGAAAGAAAATCCCCAAAAAGAAAATACTTTCATCATCATTCAACACTTTCACCACACTCATACATAATCACTGTCTTTGCAGAGGCGCTCAGATACGACAGCTGAGAATACATAGTCCCTCCAGCTGTCACTATCCCAGACCCCTCCTTTAAAGTGCAGGCACTGTACTTCCCATTTCCAGGACTCAAGTCCAACTAAATTAATTAACTGGTTTCCCTGAATCCCTTCACAAAATGTTACCCTGCTCACACTCCAACAGATCGTCATGTCCCAAAACCATTCGTCTCCATTCATTCCTATCTAACACGCTCACACATGCTTGCTGGAAGTCCAAGCCCTCGCCACAAAACCTCCTTTACCCCCTCCTCCAACCTTTTCTAGGATGACCCCTACCCGCCTTCCTTCCCTACAGATTTATACACTCTCCAAGTCATTCTACTTTGATCCATTCTCTCTAAATGACCAAACCACCTCAACAACCCCTCTTCAGCCCTCTGACAAATACTTTTAGTAACTCCACATCTTCTCCTAATTTCCACATTCCAATTTTCTGCATAATATTTACACCACACATTGCCCTTAGACAGGACATATCCACTGCCTCCAGCCTCCTCCTTGCTGCAGCATTTGCAACCCATGCTTCATACCCATATAAGAATGTTGGTACCACTATACTTTCGTACATTCCCTTCTTTGCCTCCATGGATAACGTTTTTGTCTCCACAGATACCTTAACGCACCACTCACCTTTTTCCTTCATCAATTCTATGGTTAACCTCATCCTTCAAAAACCCATCCGCTGACATGTCAACTCCCAAATATCTGAAAACATTTACTTCTTCCATAATCCCACTCTCCAATGTGATATCCAATTTTCTTTATTTAAATCGTTTGATACCCTCATCACCTTACTCTTATCTATGTTCACTTTCAACTTTCTACCTTTACACACCCCCAAACTCGTCCACTAACCTTTGCAACTTTTCTTTAGAATCTCCCATAAGCACAGTATCATCAGCAAAAAGTAACTGTCAACTCCATTTTGCATTTAATTCCCCATAATTTAATCCACCCTCTCCCCAACACCCTAGCATTTACTTCTTTTACAACCCATCTATAAATATATTAAACAACCATGGTGACATTACACACCCCTGTCTAAGACCTACTTTTACCGGAAGTAATCTCCTCTCTCCTACACACCCTAACCTGAGCCTCACTATCCTCATAAAAACTCTTTACAGCCTTCAGTAACTTACTACCTATTCCATACACTTGCAATATTTGCCACATTGCTCCCTATCCACTCTATCATATGCCTTTTCTAAATCCATAAAAGCAATGAAAACTTCTCTACCTTTATCTAAATACTGTTCACATATAGCTTCACTGTAAACACTTGATCTCACATCCCTACCCACTCTAAAGCCTCCTTGCTCATCTGCAATCCTACTCTCTGTCTTACCTCTAATTCTTTCAATAATAACCCTGCCATACACTTTACCTGGTTATACTCAGTAAACTTATTCCCCTATAATTTTTACACTCTTTTATCCCCTTCCCCTTTATATAAAGGAACTATACATGCTCTCTGCCAATCCCTGGGTACCTTCCTCTTTCATACATTTATTAAACAAAAATACCAACCACTCCAGCACTATATCCCCCTGCTTTAACATTTCTGTCATGATCCGTCAGTTCCAGCTGCTTTACCCTTTCATTCTACGTAATGTCTCACGCACCTCCCCCACACTCACATCCTGCTCTTCTTCATTCCTAAACGATGTTGTACCTCCCAGGCCAGTACATGAAATTACCGCCTCCTTTTTCATCGACATTTAAAAGTTCCTCAAAATATTCCCGCCATCTACCCAATACCTCCAGCTCCCATCTACTAACCCCCCTACTCTGTTTTTAACTGACAAATCAATTCGTTCCCTAGGCTTTCTTACCTTGTTTATCTCACTCCAAAATTTTTCTTGTTTTCAGCAAAATTTCTTGACAGAGCCTCTCCCATTCTTTCATCCGCTCTTCTTTTGCACTCTCTCACCACTCTCTTCACCTTTCTTTTACTCTCCATATACTCTACTCTTCTATTAACACTTCTGTTTTATAAAACCTCTCATAAGCTACCTTTTTCTCTTTTATCACACCCTTTACTTCTTCATTCCACCACTCGCTCCTCTTTCCTCCTGCACCCACCCTCCTATAGCCACAAACTTCTGCCCCACATTCTAATACTGCATTTTTAAAACTATCCCAACTCTCTTCAACCCCCACTACTCCTACTTGCACTAGCCCACCTTTCTGCCAATAGTTGCTTATATCTCACCCTAACTTCCTCCTCCCTTAGTTTATACACTTTACCCCTCTCTTACTTGCTGTTGCCATTTTCTTTTGTCCCATCTACCTTTTACTCTAACTGTAGCTACAACAAATAATGATCCGATATATCCATTGCCCCTCTATAAACATGTACATCCTGAAGCCTACCCATCAACCTTTTATCCACCAATAAATAATCCAACAAACTACTTCCTTACATGCTATATCATACCTTGTATATTTATTTACCCTCTTTTCATAAAATATGTATTACTTATTACCAAAACTCTTTCTACACATAGCTCAATTAATGGTTCCCATTTACATTTACCCTTGGCACCCCAAATTTACCTATTACTCCCTCCACAACATTTTTACCACTTTAGCATTAAGATCCCCAACCACAATTACTCTCTCACTTGGTTCAAAAACTCCCCACACACTCGCTCAACATTTCCCAAAATCTCTCTCTCTCCTCTACACTTCTCTCTTCTCCAGGTGCATAACGCTTACTATAACCACTTTTCACATCCAACCTTTATTTTACTCCACATAATCCTTGAATTTATACATTTATATTCCCTTAATCCCTTATGGCCATTAAATAGTTGTAAGATCTAATATTTTAGAAGAAAAAAAAAGTGTACTTACCGAGACATTACCAGCTTCTTCTATAGTACAATTGAGGTTGACAGATGAGCCCGTGGATACGACAAGACGAAATATTGGCGAGACACCAGGCGAGGGCCAGCCATGACTTTCTTTGGCTTCGTCAAGTCAGCTAGAACAGCAGTGAAGTTATACTTGGTGGCCTGAAGGTTGTCTGATCCCGTGACCCTGGGCAGTCACCAAGGATACTCATAGTCTGATGGCAGATAATTATGAGGGTAAACATAATTCTTATCCTAACCTTTAAAAAGTCATAAAGAAAATTGCAATATTGGTTGAACTATTTACTACCAAGAAAGATGGTGCTGGTGAGGGGTTCTTGCTCCAAGGAGGTGAACCTATCCTCCTTCAGATCAAACTCAATTGCCTTCCGTCTCATGAGCAATATGATCATAACAGTTAACTATTTACTGTCACTGGGTCACTATTATTGCTTTTTGTTCTGATCTTATTTCTATTTACCTATTGTCATTTGGTGACACACGATCTTACACACATATAAATACAAATATAAATCTTTATTTCAAAATTATAGTACATACAATAATCTTGACTTGTATTATAATGATGGAGGAGCGCTAAACCGTAGGGATTATACAGCACCTAGAGGAGGGGGCATGGGAGATATTCAGGCTAAACTCAGGAAACTGAGCACAGATCCACCCCTAGATCAAGAGCCCTCACCAGCATCAAGGAACCCCCCTTGAGGGTGAAGGCTTATAAGATGCATATCATTTGGGACAAAAATTAGACTGTACCTAAAATACATAGTTAGAAGATAATTTAAAAAAAAAAAAATAGTCTGGTTCTAACAGGGTGAGTGGTATTAATTACAATATACAGTAGGGCCCACTTATACGGCAGGTTAGGTTTCAGGCTACTGCCGGAAAGCAGAACACCAATTTTTCCACTTATAAATGCATATAAATGCCAGACAACACGTTTACACTAACTTATATTAAGTTAGTAATAGAACAAGGCATTAAAAAACAAAAAAAAGTAAAATACATACAAGTACTTTCATTACTTACCTTAAAATATTTATAGTTTAAATGTAAGGCAAGAGGTGAATAGTACAGTGGACCCCGACTATCGGCCGGTCTAGTATCGGCCGACTTGAATTTCGGCCGCTTTTTCGCCCATTTTCCCAATATCGGCTGTTTCCCGGTTTCGGCCCGCAACCAGACTTGTCCACCTCCCCGTGCAGGCATCGTGAGCCGTCTAGCTTTTTTCCATTGAGTGAACATTACCCAGCGCGCTCATTCAAACATTTCACAATAATTGTGTTTATTGATTGTCACTGGAAATAAGTCCCATGGGTCCAAAGAAGCTTCCTAGTGGCACCCCTGTGGTGATAATTTGTGAAAGGCAAGGCAGTTGCACTCAGATCTTGTCAAGAAAATGCCGGGAACCAGTGCTGATGCAAGTGATTTTAAGGGCCGCAAAGGCTGGTTTGACAGATTTAAGAAACGTAGTGGCATAACAGTGGAGGATGGTGAGGCAGCCAGTTCAGACAAACGTGCTGCTGAAAAGTTTGTGAGTGAATTTAATGTGGAATAAGGTGTAGGGAATTTGTTGAAAAATACCACCCTGAGCAAGCTGAAAAAGCCATTCTGCAACAAGTTCAGTGAAAGAGCCATAGACTTCAGGAAATGTGAAAGGGCCAGAAACAGAGGACTGTGGGAGTGTTATTTTTGTGAGACGGGGGTTCAGTGACTCAAGATGGTCCTAGTGGCTTTAAAGGAAGTAACCCCAGATAGGGCTTTGATACCTGAAGTCCTTATGGGGGGAAATTCTCTTCCAAACACAAGCCCTCCCTTACCCCCTCCTCCCTATTTCCAGATGCCAGCAAGTCTCTTCAATAAAGGTAAATGTTATTTTAAATGAAAATTTATAAATTTAATATGTATTTATAAATTTAATGCTCAATTTATTTTCCTATAATATAATTTCAATTTTTACTAACATGTTACTATTATGTAACACCCTACTCAAGCCAAACTAAATACTAATATTATAAATTACTTTTAAAAATGCTCAATGTTATTTTCCTTAAGATAATTGCAATTTTATATTACCATCCTCCTAAAACTTGTTACAATGTAATATCATCATATTGTAATTTGAAATCAATTTTATAACTAGAAAAAACTCAATTTCTTAATATTAAGTACATAGTCTATAAATCATTAGATTAAGCTACCCCCAATGCCATGGCATGCCAGTGGCTCTCCTTCATTCAGTTTATGTTTCTAACTACAAATATCTCTGACAATTTGCAATGAAACAAAATTTACATTATGTGTTTTGTGTATGTAAAAATTTTTTTTTTTTTTTAACAAGTCGGCCGTCTACCAAGGCAGGGTGACCCAAAAAAAAAAAAAAAATCCCCAAAAAAAAAAATACTTTCATCATCATTCAACATTTCACCACTCATACATAATCACTGTCTTTGCAGAGGCATCAGATAAAACAGCTGAGAATAGTCCCTCCCAGCTGTCACTATCCCAGACCCCCCTTTAAAGTGCAGGCATTGGGCTTCCATTTCCAGGACTCAAGTCCAACTAAACTATTAACTGGTTTCCCCGAATACCTTCACAAAAAAGTTACCCTGCTCACACCCAACAGCTCGCAGGTCCCAAAACCATTTGTTTCCATTCCCCTAACACGCCACACATGCTTGCTGGAAGTCCAAGCCCCCGCCCACAAAACCACCTTTTTCCCCTCCTCCAACCTTTTCAGGACGACCCCACCCCGCCTTCCTTCCCCTACAGATTTATACGCTCTCCAAGTCATTCTACTTTTATCCATTCTCTCTAAATGACCAAACCACCCCCAACAACCCCTCTTCAGCCCCTGACAAATACTTTTAGTAACTCCACACCTTCTCCTAATTTCCACATTCCGAATTTTCTGCATAATATTTACACCCACATTGCCCTTAGACAGGAATCTCCACTCCTCCGCCCCTCCCTCCTGCAGCACAACCCATGCTTCCACCCATATAAGTGTTGGAACTATACTTTCGTACATTCCTTTTTGCCTCCATGGATAACTGTTTTTGTCTCCAGATACCTCAACGCACCAATCATGGTTAGCGCCTTGCTTCATGCACGGAGGGCGGGTCCCGGCGGGGCCGAAAATTTCAAGTGTTTCGTTACACACTCACACACAGACATACATACAACAGGCCTAGTGTTAACGACATGCGCCAGGACAAAATGGAACAACCTTTTTCTTCATTAATTCTATGGTTAACCTCATCCTTCATAAACCCATCCCTGACCGTCAACTCCCAAATATCTGAAAACATTTACTTCTTCCATAATCCCACTTCCAATGTGATATCCAATTTTCTTTATTTAAATCGTTTATCCCCTCATCACCTTACTCTTACCCATGTTCATTTTCAACTTTCTACCTTTAAAAACCTCCCAAACTCGTCCACTAACCCTTTGCAACTTTTCCTTTAGAATCTCCCATAACACAGTATCAAGCAAAAATTAACTGTCACCTATTTTGCATTTAATTCCCCAAATTTAATCCACCCCTCCCCAACACCCTAGCATTTATTTCTTTTTACAACCCCACCCATAAATATATTAAACAACCATGGTGACATTACACACCCCTGTCTAAGACCTTCTTTTACCGAAGAACCCCTCTCTCCTACCACCCTTTAACCTGAGCCCCCACTATCCTCATAAAACTCTTTTACAGCCTTCAGTAACTTACTACCTATTCCATACACTTGCAACATTTGCCACATTGTTTCCCCATCCACTCTATCATATGTCTTTTCTAAATCCATAAATGCAATGAAAATTTCTCTCCTTTATATAAATACTGTTACATATATGCTTCACTGAAACACTTGATTTTACACATCCCCTACCCACTCTAAAGCCTCCTTGCTCATCTGCAATCCTACTCTCTGTCTTTCCTATAATTCTTTCAATAATAACCCTGCCATACACTTTACCTGGTATACTCAGTAAACTTATTCCCCTATAATTCTTACACTCTCTTTATCCCCTTCCCTTTATATAAAGGAACTATACATGCTCTCTGCCAATCCCTGGTTACCTTCCCCTCTTTCATACATTTATTAAACAAAAATACCAATCACTCCAACACTATCCCTACCCCTGCTTTTAACATTTCTGTCATGATCCGTCAGTTCCAGCTGCTTTACCCCTTTCATTCTATGTAATGCCCACGCACCTCACCACACTCACATCCTGCTCCTCTTCACTCCTAAACGATGTTGTACCTCCTTGGCCTGTACATGAAATTACCGCCCCTTTTTCATCGACATTTAAAAGTTCCTCAAAATATTCCAGCCATCTACCCAATACCTCCAGCTCCCCATCTACTAACTCCCCTACTCTGTTTTTAACTGACAAATCCATTCGTCCCTAGGCTTTCTTACCTTTTATGTCATTCCAAAATTTTTCTTGTTTTCAGCAAAATTTTTGACAGCCTCTCATTCTTTCATCTGCTCTTCTTTTGCACTCTCTCACCACTCTCTTCACCTTTCTTTTACTCTCCATATACTCTGCTCTTCTATTAACACTTCTGTTTTGTAAAAACCTCTCATAAGCTACCTTTTCTCTTTTATCACACCCTTTACTTCTTCATTCCACCACTCGCTCCTCTTTCCTCCTGCACCCACCCTCCTATAGCCACAAACTTCTGCCCCACATTCTAATACTGCATTTTTAAAACTATCCCAACTCTCTTCAACCCCCACTACTCCATACTTGCACTAGCCCACCTTTCTGCCAATAGTTGCTTATATCTCACCCTTACTTCCTCCCTCTTAGTTTATACACTTTTACCTCTCTTACTTGCTCTTGCCATTTTCTTTTTGTCCCATCTACCTTTTACTCTAACTGTAGCTACAACTAAATAATGATCAGATATATCCGTTGCCCCTCTATAAACATGTACATCCTGAAGCCTACCCATCAACCTTTTATCCACCAAACATAATCTAACAAACTACTTTCCTTACGTGCTATATCATACCTTGTATATTTATTTACCTCTTTTTCATAAAAAATGTATTATTTATTACCAAACCTCTTTCTACACATAGCTCAATTAATGGTTCCCCATTTACATTTACCCTGGCACCCAAATTTATCTACTACTCCCTCCACAACATTTTTACCCACTTTAGCATTAAGATCCCCAACCACAATTACTCTCTCACTTGGTTCAAAACTCCCACACACACACTCAACATTTCCCAAAATCTCTCTCCTCTACACTTCTCTTCTCCAGGTGCATAAACACTTACTATAACCCACTTTTCACATCCAACCTTCATTTTACTCCACATAATCCTTGAATTTTTACATTTATATTTCCTCTTTTCCTGCCATAACTGATTATTCAACATTATTGACTCCTTCTTTAGCTCTAATCCCATTTATTTCTCCCCACTGAAACTTCCTACTCCCTTCAGCTTTGTCTCACTTAAAGCCAGGACATCCAGCTTCTTTCATTCATAACATCTACATCATCTCTTTCTTATCATTCGAAACATCCACGCACATTCAAACATCCCACTTTGACGGTTTTTCTTTTTTTCTTTTTAGTAAATCTATACAGGAAAAGGGGTTACTAGCCCATTGTTCCCGGCATTTTAGTTGACTTTTACAACACGCATGGCTTACGGAGAAGATTTTATTCCACTTCCCCATGGATATGAAAGGAAAAGGGATAAGAACAAGAACTATTAAGATTAAATCAAAGAAAACTCAGATGAGTGTGTATACATAAACGTGTACATGTATGTGTAGCGTGACCTAAGTGTAAGTAGAAGTAGTTATTCTTTAAAAAATGATTTTTTGTGAATATTTTTGGGTGTCTGGAACAGATTAAATTTTATTTACATTATTTCTTATGGGAAATAATGGTTCGACTTTCGCCAGTTCGGGCCTAGCTCCTGGAACGGATTACGCCGTACTCGGGGTCCACTGTACTTATTTATAGGAAGTCAGGTGTAGGTAGCCATAGCTCCCAGTCCCAAACTTAATATACAATATTTAAAGCAGCGTGAGAGATAAAATACACATACAGTACACTCATTATTTACCTTAAAATATGTGTAGTCTTAACCCTTTCAGGGTCCAAGGCCATTTTTGGAAGGGGTGCACCAGTGTCCAAGAATTTAAAAAAAAAAAAAACTTATTTTTTTCTTATGAAATGGTAGAAAATCTTTCTGAAGGTAATAAAACAAAAGTACGAAATTTGATTGAAAATTGAAGAAATTATGCTCTCGTGAATTTTGATCGTCAGCGATATTTACACATCGGTGATTTTTTCCAAATTTGACTCCCATTTTAGGCCAATTATATTATTCCAGTCGACCAAATTCTTTGCTATTTCACTAGTATTACTTTATTGTATCGATTGAGCACAAGAAATCGCCCAGTCAACTGTTTTAACTACAAAAAAAAGTGATTGGAAATTGGTAATTTAGCCAATTTAACTCAAAGTTCAAAATATTCCAATTTCAAAATAGGGTGCAGAATAAACAATGCAGGCATTCCTGGCACTAAACTAACATTTCCTCTGTTCATTAGTTACGTTTCAGTCTTTACAAATGAATTCCATTTTGATTTTTATTCACATAATGAATTTTTATTCAAACCAAAATTGAAGATTTACTGTTATGCAGTATTGTAATAATTGTACAAATAATATCACCACATTTGTGAACATATATTAGACCCACCAGCTGGCGCGTATTAGACGTGTGAGGTCATTTGTTTACTCTTGAACATTGGCAAAAATTTAACATTTCCGCTACTTTGAGCTCAGTTTCAAGCCATTTCCAATACTAAAACCAATCAAAATCATCTCTATATCTGTAATATATCTTCCATTCTATCAAATGAGATCAAGAAATCGCAAATACAACAATAAAAAGTACACAAAAAAAAAAACACTGCAAAGTCGGTTTTAATTGAAAATTACGATTTCAGTTTTTTTTCTCTCATTATGCACTGTGTGCTGCAGGATTTGTTTTATGTGGTGCACACTTACCACATAGATGTATTCTCTCATATCCAGGCCCAAATTTACCGCTCACAGCTTATCTGAGTGAGCTGAGCTCATGACGTAGAACTATGGTTTGGACCCTGAACTCAAAGCCGTAAAACTACGGCACGGACCCTGAAAGGGTTAATGTAGGTTAAGAGGTGAGTAGTATTTATTTGCAGGAAGTCAGGTATAGGTAGCCGGTAGATGTAGGTATTTATTCCGCCTGGGCTACATACCTACACCTACCTACATAGCTACACGATATTTAATGCAGCCCAGAGCCATATTACCACCGACATACTATGTTCACCGAGTTTAATAGTTTCCAACAACTACCTTTAGATGCCATCATAAACAAAGGGAGAAGTAATGAATAATTCATGCCGAGAATTGTAAACAAAAGCATTGTGTGTTAAGGGGAGTGACTAGGGCCAACGCAGATTCATAGATGTTTTCTCTGGTGCTGGTCCAGAGAAAATGTAATGTTTTCCCTCTGCCCAGCTACCACCCCTCCACAGCATATAAACATAGCATGTTTATATGCCATGTAATGTGTTTCTTAAATAATTTTGAAGAAAATATACTATACAGTGGTCCCCCGAGTTTCGTAAAAACTTCACTCCAGAAGCCTGCTCAAGTGCCATTACCGAACGAATTTACTCCCTTAAGGAAAAATGTCACGTAGGTTAGTCTATTTCAGATCCCCAAAAATACACTTCCACAAGCACTTACAATATTATACTTACATAATTGTACGATTTCCGGGGTGTACGAAACTCGGGGGACCACTGTATTGATTAATGAAAATAAGACATATATGGGTTAACGTAAAATAAGACATTTATTGTGCCCAAACGCACCACTTAACATCATAATAAACGGGTCCCCTATCACAAAACTCACAGAGGGAAAATTCTTAGGAATCCATCTTGACAGTGGCCTCAAATTTCATACACATAGGGAGCGTCAGTGTGCTATTGTTTACAAGCGAGAGCGACCACCACCCACTTATTCATACCAGTATATTGTCATTATTCCACTGTTTTTAGTGCTTGCAACTGCTAAATAAGCTACCATGGGTCCAAAGAAAGCTCCTAGTGCCAAGCCTGTGGTAAAGAGGCTCAGAAATACAGTAGAACTGAAGGAGATAATAGAAAAATATGAAAGTGGAGTGCGTATCACTGAGCTGGCCAGGCTGTATGGTAAAGCCTATTCTACCATCGCTACCATTGTGGCCAAGGGAAATACACGTAAAATCTAGGAAGCTGTTGTTGTGAAAGGTGCATATGTGATCACAAAACAGAGATCGCAAGTGATGGAAGATGTGGAAAATTTGTTGGTGTGGATCAACGAGAAACAGTTAGCAGGAGATAGTGTTTCGCAGGCAATAATATGTGAAAAAGCAAGGCAGTTGCATGATGATCTCGTTAAGAAAATGCCTGCAACAAGTGCTGAAGTGAGCGAATTTAAAGCCAGCAGAGGCTGGTTTCAAAAATTTAAGAATCGAAGTGGCATACAGTGTTGCAAGGCATGGTGAGGCAGCCAGTTGTGACAAAAGTGCGGCTGAAAAATATGTGCCTGAATTCCAGGGGTACATAGAGGCTGAAGAATTCCTCCCCCAACAAGTGTTTAATTGTGATGAAACAGGCCTGTTTTGGAAGAAAATGCCCAACAGGACCTTCATTACTCGGGAGGAAAAGGTACAGCCAGGACACAAGCCTATGAAAGACAGGCTAACTTTGATGCTTTGTGCTAATGCCAGTGGTAATTGTAAAGTGAAGCCTTTACTGGTGTATCATTCTGAAAATCCCCGAGTGTTTGGCAGATGCGGTATCACCAAGTCTAACTTGTGTGTGATGTGGAAGTCTAACAAAAAGGCATGGGTCACAAAGGACATTTTCTTAGAATGGTTCAATGGCGTGTTTGGCCCCCAGTGTGAAGAAATATCTCCAGGAAAATAATTTGCCACTTAAGTGTCTCCTGATAATGGACAATGCTCCTTGTCATCCTCCAAACTTGGTAGAGAAAATTGTGGAGGACTTTAAATTCATCAAAGTGAAGTTCTTGCCCCCTAATACCACTCCTCTCCTCCAGCCCATGGACCAGCAGGTCATTTGCAACTTTAAAAACTCTACACCAAAGCAATGTTTCAAAAGTGCTTTGATGTGACCACAGAGATGAATATAACCCTAAGAGACTTTTGGAAAAATCATTTCCATATCGTGCATTGTGTACACCTTATAGGTAAGGCTTGGGAGGGAGTGACTACCAGGACTTAGAACTCTGCCTGGAGAAAATTGTGGCCAGACTGTGTCCTAGAGAGGGATTTTGAAGGTTTTGGGGCTGAGCCTCAGAACCCTGAGCCTGAGCCTGTTGTGGAAGAAATTGTGGAACTGGGCAAGTCCATGGGGTTGGAGGTGAGTGGTGAGGATGTGGAACAGTTGGTGGAGGAGCACAAAGAGCTAACCACTGAAGATCTGCAAGAGCTTCAACAGCAACTGCAACAAGAGACCACAGGTCAGGACAATGGTTCAGAGGAGGATGAGGTGGAACAGAGATGGAAGGTGCCTTCTTCAGTGATTAAGGAGACTTGTGGAATGTGGAGCAGGGTGCAAGGCTTTATGGATGAATATCACCCTAACCATGCTGTTGCAGGTTGTGCTGGCAACCTGTACAATGACACAGTGGTGTGTCATTTCAGGGATGTGTTAAAGAATCACCAGACACAGAGCTCCCTGGACAGATTTTTGGTTAGAGAGGGGTCCAGTGACTCTCAACCTGGTCCTAGTGGCATTAAAAGAAAAAGGCCAGTAACCCCAGAAAAGAACTTGCCACCTGCAGTGTTAATGGAAGGGGATTTCCCTTCCAAACACTAGCATACTATACTCCATCCTTTCCCCTCCTCCTGTCCTCCACACAACAACTCTTCAATAAATGTAAGTGACATGTTATTGTACTATATTTACAAGTATTTCTTTATTTTTTTTATTTTATTAACACATCGGCCGATTCCCACCAAGGCAGGGTGGCCCGAAAAAGAAAAACTTTCATCATCATTCACTCCATCACTGTCTTGCCAGAGGGGTGCTTTACACTACAGTTATAAAACTGCAACATTAACACCCCTCCTTCAGAGTGCCGGCACTGTACTTCCCATCTCCAGAACTCAAGTCCGGCCTGCCGGTTTCCCTGAATCCCTTCATAAATGTTACTTTGCTCACACTCCAACAGCACGTCAAGTATTAAAAACCATATGCCTCCATTCACTCCTATCAAATCGCCACATGCTTGCTGGAAGTCCAAGCCCTCGCACACAAAACTTCCTTTACCCCTCCCTCCAACCTTTCCTAGGCCGACCCCTACCCCGCCTTTCCTCCACTACAGATTTATACACTCTCGAAGTCACTCTGTCTCGTTCCATTCTCTCTACATGTCCAAACCACCTCAACAACCCCTCCTCAGCTCTCTGGACAATCGTTTTGGTAATCCCGCACCTCCTCCTAATTTCCAAACTCCAATTTCCGCATTATATTCACACACACATTGACCTCAGACATGACATCTCCACTGCCTCCAGCCTTCTCCTCGTTGCAACATTCATCACCCATGCTTCACACCCATATAAGAGCGTTGGTATAACTATACTCTCATACATTCCCTCTTTACTTCCATGGACAAGGTTCTTTGTCTCCACAGACTCAAGTGCTCCACTCACCCTTTTCCCTCATCAATTATATGATTCACCTCATCCTTCATAGACCCATCCGCCGACATGTCCACTCCCAAATATCTGAATACATTCACCTCCTCCATACTGTCTCCCTCCAATCTGATATCCAATCTTTCGTCACCTATTCTTTTGTTATCCTCATCACCTTACTCTTTCCTATATTCACTTTCAATTTTCTTCTTTTACACACCCTACCAAATTCATCCACCAACCTCTGCAACTTCTCTTCAGAATCTCCCAAAGCACAGTGTCATCAGCAAAAGCAACTGTGACAACTCCCACTTTGTATTTGCTTCTTTATCTTTTAGCCCAACACCTCTTGCCAAGACCTCGCATTCACTTCTCTTACAACCCCATCTATAAATATATTGAACAACCATGGTGACATCACCATCCTTGTCTAAGGCCCACTTTTACTGGGAAATAGTCCCCTTCCCTCCTACACACTCTAACCTGAGCCTCACTATCCTCATAAAAACTCTTCACTGCTTTCAGTAACCTTCCTCCTATTCCATACACCTGCAACATCTGCCACATTGCCCCCTATCTACCCTATCATACGCCTTTTCCAAATCCATAAATGCCACAAAACATCTTTACCCTTATCCAAATACTGTTCACCTATATGTTTCACTGTAAACACTTCGTCTACACACCCCCTACCTTTCCTAAAGCCCCCTTGATTCATCTGCTAATCCTGCTCTGTCTTGCTCTTGATTCTTTCAATGTCGCTCTACCATACACTTTACCAG
>WNWK01004324.1:100639-142936 GCA_009830355.1 Cherax destructor | reverse complement strand
CCTCCTTCTCTCTCTCCCCTCCTCCTGTGAAGCAATAACCTCAGCTGTGGTCTGTTGCTGTTCCAGATGAAGCTCTTGCAGCTCTTCAGTTGTTAGCTCTACCCTGTGCTCCTCCACCAACTCTTCCACATCCTCACCACTTACCTCCATCTCCAGGCTGTTCCCCAATGCCACAATATCTTCCACAACATGTTCCACAACAGGCACAGGGTCGTCAGGGTCAGGGCCAGCCTCAAATCCTTCAAAATCCCTCTTTTCAACACAATCCGGCCACAGTGGTCTCCAAGCAGAGTTCAACGTCCTGGTAGTCACTTCCTCCCAAGCCTTACCTATAAGGCGTATGCAATGCACCATATTGAAGTGATCTTTCCAGAACTCTTTTAGGGTCAATTCAGAGTCATTGGTCACATTAAAGCACTTCTGAAACACTGCTTTGGTGTACAGTTTCTTGAAGTTTGCAATGACCTGCTGGTCCATGGGCTGGATGAGAGGAGTGGTGTTAGGAGGCAAGAACTTCACTCTGATGAAATTTAAGTTGTCAGGCAACAACTCTTCCAAGTTGTGAGGATGAGAAGGAGCATTGTCCAGTACCAGGAGGCACTTGAGTCCCAATTTCTTTTCCAGGAGGTATTTCTTCACACTAGGGCCAAACACTCCAGTCAACCATTCCTTGAAAATCTCCGTATTGACCCATGCCTTGGTGTTAGCTTTCCAATGCACACACAATTTATTCTTGTCAACACTGTGTTTCTTGAAGGGTCTGGGATTTTCTGAGTGATACACCAGTAATAAAGGCTTCACTTTAAAATCTCCACTGGCATTGGCACATATCATAAGAGTTAGCCTGTCTTTCATAGGCTTGTGTCCTGGCTGTGCCTTTTCCTCCTGAGTAATGAAGGTCCTGTTGGGCATTTTCTTCCAAAACAGGCCTGTTTCATCACAATTAAACACTTGTTGGGGTTCAAATTTTTCAGTGTCTATGAACCCCTGGAATTCCTGCACAAATTTTTCAGCTGCACGTTTGTCTGAGCTGGCTGCCTCACCATGCCTCACAACACTGTGTATGCCACTACGTTTCTTAAACCTGTCAAACCAGCCTTTGCTGGCTTTAAAATCACTTGCCTCACCACTGGTTGCAGGCATTGTCTTGACAAGATCTGCGTGCAACTTCCTTGCCTTTTCACAAATTATCGCCATGGAAATACTATCACCCGCTATCTGTTTTTCATTGATCCACACCATCAGTAACTTCTCAACCTCATCCACTGTTTTCGATCTTTGTTTCGTTAACAAATTAACCCCTTTTGCAACATTAGCTTCCTTGATTTCATTTCTCTTTGCCAGGATAGTGCCGATAGTAGATGCACTTTTCTTGTTCATCCTGGTAAGATCACTCATACGTACGCCACTCATATTTTTCAACAATCTCCTTCTTCAGTTCGATGGTGTTCCTCACTCTCTTTACCACTGGGGTGCCACTAGGAAGCTTCTTTGGACCCATGGTGACTTATTTCACAGTGACAATCACTAAACCACCAAAAAAGACACCAAATGTATTGTGAATGTTTGAAAGAGCACGCTGGGTAATGTTCTCTCAATGGTAAACAACGCTACACTGGCGTCTTGCGCAGGCGCAGGCCAGGCGCGGAGCAGGCGGACAGGTCTAATACGTTTTGCTATCCGAGCTTTTTTCGCTATCCGATAGCGAAAAAAGCTTTTGGTAACCGATTTTTTCGTTAACTAAACCTTTCGTTAGCCGGGGGTCCACTGTACGTACACCCAACAACAAACACCACAACACCAGTCCTCGCATTCGTAATGATATTTTATTCATTCTAGAGTACGTATATGTCATGTTTCTATGTTATTAATATTGTTTATTATGTCATATTAGATGAATTGTGATAGATAAATAAGCCATAGAGTTTATATTAGTGTCATTTTGAAGGACTATCTTGTCCTGTCCACAAACACACCCCTGTCGCCGGCACAATTCCAAACATTCGACAGAAACAGAACTCTCTGGAATACTTTTTTGAGCAACAGGGGTCCAGTGACTCTCAAGCTGGTCCTAGTGGCATTAAAAACAAAGAAGGGAAGTAACCCAGGAAGAAGACTTGGTACCTGAAGTGTTAATGGAAGGGGATTCCCCTTCCAAACACTAGCAACTACTCCTTCCTCTCCCCTCCTTCCATCTTTCACACATCAACAACTCTTCAATAAAGGTAAGTGTCAAGTTATTACTGTTTTATGTACTTTATATCTCATTCTTTTCTGTGTAATTTAATGTGGAAACAATATTTATTTTAATACTTTTGGGTGTCTGAAACGGATTAATTGAATTTCCATTATTTCTTATGGGGAAAATAGATTCGGATTACATTATTTTTGGTTTAAGTTAAGCCCTCTGGAATGGATTAATCACGTAATCCGGGGACCCACTGTACAGTATACTACTGTATAAACATTTAAAAATAGACCAGCGATGTTATAAATGGTGCAAAGGTGACATTAAAACAATATCGAAAATACTTGACACAAACCCACTACCATTATAGTATTCTCCTCACTTAGCGACGAATTTGTTTACCGACGTGGTCTTAGGAACGGAACTCCGTTGTTAAGTGAGAAGAGGCCGTATTAGGATTAGCATGCCCAAAATACCCTGGCATGATAGTGGCATTCTTTGTACCTAACAAATAAAAAATGTAATTAATCTTTGTAACCTTTGTCAAATAAATAAATCTTTATCTTTATTATTAATTACAGTACCTTGTAATATTGTTATTATGTGCTGCATCAAGATTATTATCCATAAGATAAAATATCTTATTATTCATAGGATAAAATAATGAATAATTAAAAATTAACCACTCTTATCCTGTCTAGACTTAAGTAGTTTTTAAGTATTAGGATTAGTCTGCCCGAAATGCCCCGGCATAATAGTGGCTTTCTTTGTACTTAACAAATCAAATTTGTAATTACACATTGTAACCTTTTCCAAAAAATAAAATCTTTATCATTATCAACTCTTACTATGCTTATAAAAAAATCTGAACAACTACATTATACCAAGAGGTTCCATAAAAATAAAGGGTGATATCGAAAAGACCTGGAAAACACTCAGAAACTGGGCTTAAGCAAAATTGCTAAGACCAAAGAAACTATACTGACCATACCTAATGAACCGCCATTCAAACTGCTGACATTTTGGGGTATTATGTACCCCAAATGACACTACATACTTATACTCTTAACGCTCCCTGTTCTACCTATGGTATTTGTGCCTGGGAATCTACTATGACTAATCATCTTAAACCATTACTAACCCAATAAAAAGCTGGTGTGCAGATTATCACCCATTCCTGTGCCAAACAACACCCCCTTCCCCACTCTTCAAGAGTTAGAACCTACTAAATATACAAAATATCCACTCATGTAACTGTCCCTATTATATATACAGTGGTACCTCGAGTTACGATGGTCCCCAAAATCGCCCTTTTATGTAAGTTAGTAAGTAAGTAAGTAAGTTTATTCAGGTATACACAAATACATTTACATACATTATCATACATAGCAGCATATGTGTAGAGAACCTAGGATAACCCAAAAAAGTCAGACAGAGTGACTTATTTCCATTGGGGTCCTTTTTATACTTAATTTTTACATTGTAGGATATATATGTCATTATATTATAAAGGATATATGTATACTAGGAATAAGGTAAAAAGAGTTATTTACATATACATGTGTGTTAACTAAAAAAATAAAAAATCATTCTCCTCCCTTTCTGTCGCTACATTCATTAGGTACTTTTTGGTTCTCTTCTTGAACTGGCTCATGCTGTGACTGGCTTTGACATGTGCAGGCAGTCTGTTCCATTCCTTTATTGCTGTACAATAAAAGGTGTTTGAAGCCTGGCCACTGACTGTGGGAACTACAAAGTTGTGCTCTCTCCCCCTAGTACTATGACTGCTTTGGTTCCCAGCCTTGACAAAATTGGCAGCAAGATATTCTGGACACTGTTTGTGAGCAATTTTATAAACTTGATTTAATTTAAGTTGTTTTACTCTGTCTTCAATATTCAGCATATCCAATTGTTGTAATTCATCCTGGCCTACATGCTCTCTTGGTCCCAGGTCCAGGATGAATCTTACCATTTTGTTCTGGGTGATTTGCAGCTTATCTTTCAGTTTTTTTGTCAAGGCAGAGTACCATGAAGAGCAAGCGTAGTCCATATGACATTGTATAAGGGCTAGACATAGAGTCCTGCGAGCCTCAGTAGGTAGACACTGTGCTTGTCTGTAGAGGAACTTCAGTCTGGCATTCGCATTCTTTACTACACTGTTCCCTATCAATTCTCCTGACATGCATGGGTCAAAGGGGATTCCCAGATATTTTACTGAGGAAACTGAAGTGATGGATTCCCCATTACACCGGATATTAAAATTATTTACCCTGCTCAGTTTATATTTCGTGCCAAAGAGTATGGCTTCTGTTTTCCCTAGATGTAACGATAGTTTGTTGTCTACTAACCATTTGCTGCAGGACTCCAGTTCCAGTGTTAATACATTAGATATATCTTGTGGGTCTTTACCTGACACTAACAGAGCACTGTCATCCGCATACAGTAGGAGTTTGCACTTGACACTGATGGGCATATCATTTACATAACACAGGAATAATAAAGGACCCAGAATACTACCTTGGGGAACTCCACATGCTATCGGCAGTGGTTCTGATTCCGTTTTGTTGATTTTGACAATTTGTTTCCTGTTGCTAAGATAGGACTTAAACCAGTCTGTGGAACCTATGCCGATAGCTTGAAGTTTCTTACATAATATATTGTGGTTGACAGTATCGAAGGCCTTTTGCAAGTCTAAAGTTACCATTCCTATGAGGTTCCCTATAGACATTTCAGTTCTCATGTAATCCATCAGATTAATTAGGGAGGTGTCGGTTGAGTAAGATCTCCTAAAGCCTGATTGGTAACTATGAAGAATGTTGTTGTCACTAAGATATTTAACTACTTGATAGTACACCGCCCTCTCTAGAATTTTGGATATTACACTGAGTATACTAACAGGCCTATAGTTGCTGACATCAGACCTACTATTTTTCTTGAAGATAGGAGTAACTCTGGCCTCCTTGAACCCATCTGGCACTGTATTAATGGTGATGGACAAATTTATTATGTGAGCAATGGGGATTGCCAGTTCAGAGGCACCATCTTTTAGGAACTTAGGACGGGATGTTATCTGGGCCGGTGCTCTTAATTGGGTTTAACCTGCTTAGTTCTTTTTGCACGAAGTCATGAGATACACTTACTAGTTGACAACTGTTTGGAGTTACTCCTTTATTGGTACAGTATGTTTTAAATTTATCAGAGTCTGTGTTAAAGGTATTTGATGCAGCTGGTAGCTTACTTACTAGTGTTGATGCGACAGTTGTGTAGTATGAATTAAAACAATTTGCCACTTTAGTTGTTTCGTGGCATACCTCGTTATCGACATTTAGAACTATGTTAGATCTATCTACGGGTTTATGGCTATACCCCAACTGTTTGAGTTGTTGCCAGAGCTTTCTAGGGTTATTCTTGTACTCTTCGATCTTTGAGCAATAGTGTCTTGCCTTTGCGCCTTTTATAAGCCTCTGCACTCTGTTCCTCACCCTTTGGAATTCATTTAGTGCTGCAATATCCTGTCTGTCTGCCTTCAATTCAAATTCAAATTCAAATCCTTTATTTCATGTAATACAAGGTGCGGGGTACTTATAGTTATACATTAAAGTTGATATTACAAGATGGCCAATAATATGCCTAGGTATGCCTAGGCTTTTCAGGCAGTCTTATGGTAGGTCTTACTCAATAGCTATACAATGGATATACAGATTGTAAGGTTAGGTTTACAAAATTTAGGTACTGGAATTTAAACATTGAGAATTTAACAATTAGTATAAAAAGTTAGCAATTAGTTTATATATTAATGATAAAGGTGATATATTGGCATAATATAGATTCTATATTGGAGTATCTTAGGCAAACTTATGACTAGCTTAAGTATTATGGAGCAATAGTTGTATTAGAATTTTGGTTAGAACTGTGCAACTTAAGGGGAATCACAGATATCAATAAGTGTATTTTGCTGTGGTTAGTAATGTGCAAATTAAGGAGAATCACAGATATCAATAAGTGTATTTTGCTGTGGATATGTGCAAGATAAAGTAGTTTTCGTATGGTTAACTACCGGTTGGGTGCGTAAGTGAGATAAGATGTTTTTTAACGGTGCTTTTGAAAATGGAGGTTGTGTCTGCAGTTCTAGAGTTTTCAGGCAGGGAGTTCCAGATTTTAGGCCCTTTTATGCGCATTGAATTTTTGTATAGATTTAGTCGGACACGGGGAATGTCAAAGAGATGTCACAACTGTCAAGAAAGTGTTTTAGCTCAGGGTTAAAGTTGGAATTAATGGTTCTATAAATGTAGATAGCAGAGTAGTAAGTATGGATGTTCTGGACAGTGAGTAGGTTTAGGTCTTTGAAGAGTGGGGGGGTGTGCTGCCTAGCGTTGGATTGTGTGATAATTCTTACTGCGGCTTTTTGTTGGGTTATTATTGGCTTTAGGTGGGTAATTGCTGTTGATCCCCATGCACAAATGGCATATGTGAGGTAGGGATAGATGAGTGAGTAGTATAGTGTGAGTAGGGCTGATTGTGGTACATAATACCGTATCTTAGAGAGGATCCCCACAGTTTTGGACACTTTCTTTGTTATGTGTTGGATATGGGTGCTGAATTTCAGGCTGCTGTCAAGGTGAAGGCCCAGGAACTTGCCCTCGTTATGTCTAGCAATAGGTGTAGAGTTGATCTTAATGTTTAATTGTGGATCATCTGTTCTGTTGCCAAACATAATATAGAAGGTCTTATCAGTGTTGAGTGTAAGTTTATTGGCAGTCATCCATGTTGATATTTTTATTAATTCGCGTTAACAATGGTATTAAGCGTGGCAAGGTTTGTGTGGAGATGACATAAGTTGTATCTCAGCAAAGAGTATTGGTTTCAAGTGTTGTGATACATTGGGAAGATCATTGATGTATAAGAGGAAGAGCAGGGGACCAAGGACACTTCCCTGCGGTACGCCGGTGTCTAGTGGTAGTGTCGTGGAGGATGTGTCTTTAATAGTGACATACTGGTACCTATTAGTGAGGTAGGATTTGAGGTATGCTAGTGCATGACCTCTTATTCCATAGTGGTCAGGTTTGTGGAGTAGGATGCCGTGGTTTACTATGTCAAAAGCTTTCCTTAAGTCAATAAAAAGTCCTAGTGGATATTCCTTATTTTCAAGTGCTGTGTAAAGCAGGTCTATCATTTTTACTATTGCATCGTTAGTGCTTTTATTTTTCTAAAGCCAAATTGGCAGGGGTTGAGTATGCTTTGTGTAGTTATAAACGAGTATAATCTCTTGTGCACAAGTTTCTCAAATATTTTGGATAGCAATGGTAGATTTGATATAGGCCTATAGTTATTTACGTCTGTAGGGTCACCACCTTTGTGTATTGGTGTAACCCTTGCTGTTTTGAGTAGTGTTGGGAAGGTGCTAGATTCTAATGATTTGTTAAAAAGTAAAGAAATAGGATATGAAAGGACATGAGCAGCTCGTTTGTATATTAAGGGTGGAACTTGAGACAGATGTCCTGATTTATTTTTAAGTGACTTGATTATCATGGAGACTTCATTGGGTTCTGTAGGTGCAAGATATAAGGAGGATGGGAAATTCCCATCTAGGTAATCACTTGCTCGGGCATTGGTATCTGGAATTTTACTGGCAAGATTTGATCCTATAGTTGAGAAGAAGTCATTTATCTTGTTTACTGTATCAATAGGCTGTAGTGGTGTTTCGTTTGGTTTAGTTAGGACAATATCCCTATTTTTTTTCAGTTTGTGGGTGCCCATAATCTGTGAGAGTGTTTTCCAGGTCTTTTTTATATCTCCTCTTGTTTCAGTGAATCTGCTGGAGTAGTACAATTGTTTGGCTTTTTTATTAGTTTGGTGAGAACTGATGAATAGTGTTTAACAAACTCCTTATGTATGAATCCCCGTCTATATTGCTTCTCATATTGATGTTTCTTGTTAATGGATTTTAGTAAGTTGTTAGTTAGCCATGGGCAGCCTAACCGTTTATTCGTAATCTGTTTCATTTTTATAGGACAATGTTTGTTGTATAGTCTATGTAATTTATTAAGAAAGGTGTCTGTCCACTCATCGATACCCTTGGCATTTGGGAATTCTATAGCCCAGTCAACTGTGTCTAGCTCTGTTGTGAAGTTATTTATTGAAGCTTGGTCATGGAGTCGGAATGAAACTTTGGTGTATTCTAGGGCGGTTTACTAATGTTTGTTAAGAGGAAGGTGGGGGTAGTGGTCTGTGGTGCTGTCTGTTATTATCCCCGATTTAAGGGGGGCTAGGATATTGGTCCATATATGGTCGATTATGGTTGCACTCGTATCAGTAAGTCTAGTTGGTTTGGTTATTGTTGGTATGAGAAGTGTGTTGTTCATATTGTTGATGAAATCGGTTACTGGCTGGTCATCTGGTAGGCCAAGGTTGATGTTGAAGTCTCCAGCTAAGATAAGGTGGTGTTTGTTCAATTGGTTGTTTGTTATTTGCGTTTTTAGTTGATCGCTAAAACTTGGGATGTTTGTATGAGGCATCCGGTAAATGGCCCCGATGGTTATGGGAGTCTTAAGGTTTTGTGCAGTAAATTTAGCAAAAATATATTCTCCATATTCATCATTATAGCAATTGGTGTCACAGCAGGATATTTCATTAGAGTAATAGATTGCAATACCTCCCCCCGGTTGATGTGGTCTGCAGTTGTGTATTGCTGTGTATCCTGGCAGCGAGTAGATATCTATTGTATCCTGCTTAAGCCAGGTTTCAGTAAGGACAATACATGTGAAGGTTGTTTTTTTTTAGTTTATTTTTTTAAATGCTTTTGTAGGTATATTTTTGGGGGTGTAAAAGGACTAGTCTATTTTACATTATTCCTTATGGGGATAAATTCGTTTGGTAATGGCACTTGAACAGCATTCTCGAACGAAAAAATATCGTAACTCGAGGTACCACTGTACAGTGGTACCCCGACTTAACGATATTTTTTCATTCAAGAATGCTGTTCAAGTGCCATTACCAAACAAATTTATCCCCATAAGGAATGATGTAAAATAGACTAGTCCTTTTAGACCCCCAAAATTACACTTACAAAAGCATTTAAAAAAATAAACTTACATAAAAGGGTGAGTTTGGGGACCATCGTAAGTCGGGGTACCACTGTATGTATATAGAACATTAAGGCAGGGGCGAGATTTTTTTATTGTTTTTTTTTTTATTTTGCTAAAATTTCAATGGGAATTTGTCTGTGAATTAAGAACCATTTGAAACCTAGATACTGTACTGTGTTTTTAGTGATGTTTTGCCTTATAGTTATATATAAAAAAAAAAATTAGTGCCCTATTTGATATGGATTAAGGCACCCCCTCTCCTACAAAATTGGTAAGACATACAATGTTCTAGTTGAAATCAGATGAACGATGAAGAGTTAGGTTTTCGAATTACAGATAGTTTTGAGCTTTCTGTCAATAGATTGCATTATACAAAATGTTGAATTATGTGGGTTTTTTTTTTTTTTTTTTTTTTTTTTAGGGGGAAAAAAAATTCACTAGAAACAAAACGTAAAACATATCGCAAACTCCCCATGTAATTCAATAGAACCATCATTCCTCAATAACCTGTGAAAGAATCATGATGCTCTTATAAATACTCTTTGCATGAGAGGGATAATAATGTCAATAACTTATTCCTGAGATATAGATAATTATGTTTGTGTAAAAATCTTAGGTAATGGCACGCCAACTCTCTGAGCGCTATACCCCACCATCCTTATTGGAAGCCCTGAAGCTACTGAGCCAGTACTGCACTGCGCTCTCCGACTCTACTCCTCACAGAAGTTGCCTTGTAGTGTATTTCAAGTGAAACAATCATAAAAATTGCAATTTTGGGGGTAAAAAACAAAACTGACTAATTGCCAACAAGTCCTCTTGCTAACAGCAAGAACAAAAAAATTACTTTTTAGTAAAAACATAGAAATATGATAGAAACAAGCCGATTACATCAACATGTTGCCAGAATTATGCACTATTTTTTGGTAAGAAAACATTTTTTTCCATAATTTTTCAATTTTCCCTGTTACTCAAGCCTAAAAAATCTCGCCCCTGCCTTAAACTTTAACATAAACCCTACTCTCCAACTTCTTGTTAGCTACAACACAACACAAGGCACAAAACTCTCTTCGACATTCCCTGTGTCCACTTCATTTCGATGCATGTACACTTGTAACATGCATCAAAATAAAAATATTATTATTATTATATTATTATTATTATTACAGTGGTACCTCGAGTTACGATGGTCCCCAAAATCGCCCTTTTATGTAAGTTTATTTGTTTAAATGCTTTTGTAGGTATATTTTTGGGGGTGTAAAAGGACTAGTCTATTTTACATTATTCCTTATGGGGATAAATTTGTTTGGTAATGGCACTTGAACAGCATTCTCGAACGAAAAAATATCGTAACTCGAGGTACCACTGTATTATTATTATTATTTTTGGAAGGGGTGCACCAGTGTCCAAGAATTTAAAAAAAAAAAAATTTCTTATTTTTTCTTATGAAATGGTAGATAATCTTTTTTTGAAGGTGATAAAACAAAAAGTACGAAATTTGATTGAAAATTGACGAAATTATGCTCTTGCAAATTTTGATGTGTCAGCGATATTTACACATCGGCGATTTTGCCGACTTTGACTCCCATTTTAGGCCAATTACATTATTCCAGTCGACCAAATTCTTAGCTATTTCACTATTATTACAGTGGTCCCCCGCCTAACGAGCAAAATTCATTCCAGAAGCCTGCTCAAGTGCCATTACCGAATGAATTTACTTCCTTAAGAAATAATGTCACGTAGGTTAGTCTATTTCAGACCTCCAAAAATACACTTCCACAAGCACTTACAATATTATACTTACATAATTGTACGATTTCCGGGGTGCTCGTTAGGCGGGGGACCACTGTACTTCTATTCTATCGATTGAGCACAAGAAATCGCGCAGTCAACTGTTTCAACTACAAAATAATGTGATTGGAAATTGGTAATTTAGCCAATTTAACTCAAAGTTCAAAATATTCCAAATTCAAAATAGGGTGCAGAATAAACAATGCAGGCATTCCTGGCACTAAACTAACATTTCCTCTGTTCATTAGTTATGTTTTCAGTCTTTACAAATGAATTCCATTTTTATTTTTTATTCACATAATGAATTTTTATTCAAACCAAAAAATGGAAGATTTACTATTGTGCAATACTGTAATAATTGTACAAATAATATCACCACATTTGTGAACGTATATTAGACCCACCAGCTAGCGTGTATTAGACGTGTGAGGTCATTTGTTTACTCTTGAACATCGGCAGAAATTTAAAATTTCCGCTACTTTGAGCTCAGTTTCAAGCCATTTCCAGTACTAAAACCAATCAAAATCATCTCTATGTCTGTAATATATCTTCCATTCTATCAAATGAGACCAAGAAATCTCAAATATAGCTATAAATAGTATACGAAAAAACACTGCAAAGTTGCTGTTTTAATCGAAAATTACGGTTTCATTTTTTTTTCTCATTATGCACTGTGTGCTGCAGGATTTGTTTTATGTGGTGCACACTTACCACATAGATGTATTCTCTCATATCTAGGCCCAAATTTACCGCTCAAAGCTTATCTGAGTGAGCTGAGCTCATTACGCAGAACTACGGTTTGGACCCAGAACTCAAAGCCGTAGAACTACGGCACGGACCCTGAAAGGGTTAATACATAGTGCTTAAATTTGTACAATTTTGGGTACCTCTCTTTTTGTAATAATGCATAAACTTATAATTGTACCACTGAATACCTATGTCTAGTCTTAAGTAGTCTGTAAACATTAGGATTAGTCTGCCCAAAATGCACATGCATGTTAGTGGCTTTCTTTTGTGCTTAACAATATTTTATTATGTGTAAACAACATTTTTCATACTGCACAAGGAAATAAAATGTTACATTATGTTATGACACAGTAAAAAACTTAATGGCTTCTCAACTCTAGGGATTAACCGTGACACCAAACTCTGTTGATTACCTAAATGGCATTTATCAAGGCTCCCTTACCTGTCCCCAACAAATTCTATAGAGGTAACTTCAATAATGAATGCACTAAAAAACAAAGCAGTTAATAAAGTGATTAGTATACCACTATTTATTAATAAGAAAGTTGCCCATGTGCTGTCACCTATCATTACAACACTGTTTAATGTAGCTCTTAAAACCAAAGCTTTCCCGGATATACTTAACCCTTTCAGGGTCCAAGCCGTAGATCTACGCATTTGTCCACAGGGTCCAAGAATTTTCAAACAATTTTTTTTTATTTTTTTCATATGAAATAGTAGAGAATCTTTTTCTGGAGGTAATAAAACAAAAAGTACAAAATTTGGTGGAAAACTGACGAAATTACACTATCACAAATTTGACTGTGTCAGCGATATTTACATATCTGCGATTTTGCCCACTTTGACTCCTATTTTAGGTCAATTACATTATTCCAGTTGACCAAATTCTTAGCTATTTCGTTAGTATTACTTCTATTTTATCGATTGAGCACAAGAAACTGCCCAATCAACTATTTCAACTAGACAATAAAGTGATCAGAAATTGGTAATTTGGCTAATTTCACACAAAGTTAAAAATATTCCTATTTCAAAACAGCATCCAGAATAAACAATGCAGGCATTCCTAGCACTAAAATTACATTTCCTCTTGTGCAATATTGTAATAATTTTATAAACACTATCAGTACATTTGTATATGTATATTAGACCCACCAGTTGACGTGTATTGGTCGCGTGATGTGATTTGTTTACTCTTGAAAATCAGCAAAAATCAAACATTTCCACTACTTTGAGCTCAATTAGAAGCTATTTTCAGTACTAAAACCAATCAAAATCATCTCTATTTCTGTAATATATCTTCCAAATACAACCGTAAAAACCACATGAAAATTCACCACAAAGTTGCTGTTTTAATCGAAAAACACAAGTCGCATTTTTTTTTTTTCTCATTATGCACTGCCTGCTTCAGGATTTACTTTATATGGTGCACACTTACCACATAGATGCATTCTCTCATATCTGGGCCCAAATTTACCGATCACAGCTTATCTGAGTAAGCTGAGCTCATGGCGTAGATCTACGGTTTGGACCCTGTGGACAATGCGTAGATCTACGGCTTGGACCCTGAAAGGGTTAAGCTAGCCTGTATTACCCCAACCCACAAAGGTGGAGACCTAGCTGTAATTAATAATTATAGATCACTTTCTAACTTACCATTATTTTCTAAAATCTTTGAAAAGATAATAAATAAATGAATACAATATATATATATTTATTATTACATAGAACATTATTAACTCCTGCCAGTCTGGCTTCAGGCCGGTAAATAATACTAATGATTCAGTGGAACCTCGGTTTTCGTGATTAATCCGTTCGAAAAAGTCTGACGAAAATAATCGAATCGTGCGAAAACAGAAACAATATTTCCTATAAGAAATAATGTAAATCCAATTAATCCTTTCCAGACACCCAAAAATATTAACAAAAAATACATTTTATAGAGAATAACTATAGTTTTACATACAGTGGTACCTCGACTTACGATATTAATCCGTCAGAGAGGGCATATCTTAAGGCGAAACAATCGTTACTCGAATCAATTTTCCCCATAAGAAATAATGGAAATAAATTTAATCCGTCCAAGACTTCCAAAAGTAGTTAAATAAAATATTTTTTAGAACTTTTTGACATTAAATAATACACAATTTAATGAAGAATACCTAAATACACATGTAAATATTGTACAATAACATGTCACTTACATTTATTGAAGAGTTGTTGATGTGTGGAGGACGGGAGGAGGGAGAAGGTGGAGTAGTATGCTAGTGTTTGAAGGGAAATCCCTTCCATTAACACTGCAGGTACCAAGTTCTTTCTGGGGTTACTGGCCTTTTCTTTGAATGCTACACTCCCTGCATGAATGCTACACTCCCTGCATGAATGCTACACTCCCTGCATGCCTACTACACTCCCTGCATCCTTGCTACACTCCCTGCATCCCTGCTACACTCCCTGCATCCCTGCTACACTCCCTGCATCCTTGCAACACTCCCTGCATGCCTGCTACACTCCCTGCATGCCTGCTACACTCCCTGCATAAATGCTACACTCCCTGCATGAATGCTTCACTCCCTGCACATTCTTTACCACAGGCTTGGCACTAGGAGCTTTCTTGGGGCCCATGGTGGCTTATTTAGCAGTTGCAAGCACTAAAAACAGTGGAATAATGACAATATACTGGTATGAATGCGTGGGTGTGGGTGGGTGGTCGCTCTCGCTTGTAAACAATAGCACACTGACGCTCCCTGGAGTGCGGGCTCAGCTGGGCGCCAGGCGGACACGTCCGGTACGAATGTCGTTACACGAAGCAAACATCGTTACTCGCAATCAATTTTTTTACGTTATAAATATCGGTACTCGAAAATAACGTAAGATGACAGCATCGTAACTCGAGGTACCACTGTACAGAAAACAATGAGAAATAAATGTAAATGACTAATGAAATGGATAAATGAACATTTAACATCACTTTTACCTTTATTGAAGACTCTTGTTGGCGTATGGAAGACGTCAAGAACAGTGCCTTTTCCTCCTGTGTGATATAGGTCCTCTTTGGCATTTTTTTCCAAAAGAGGCCTGTTTCGTCACAATTGAAGACTTGTTGGGGGAGGAATCATTCAGCCTCTACGTACTCCTTAAATTCATCAACGAATTCTTTGGCCCCACGTTTGTCCGAACTTGCAGCCTCGCCATGCCTTCCCACATGAATTTGTCGAACCAGCCTCTGGTGGCCTTAAATTCACTAACAGCAGCACGCGTTCCAGGCATTTTCTTTGCGAGATCAGCATGCAACTGCCTTGCCTTTTCGCAGATTATCGCCTCCAAAACACTATCTCCCGCTAACTGTTTTTCGTTGATCCACACCAACAACTTCTCAACATCTTCGATTGTTTTCGATCTCTGTTTCGTTAGCACATTTACCCCTTTCGCAACATCACCTTCCTTGATTTCTTTTTTCTTCGCCAGGATGGAACTGATTGTTGATGTGGACTTCCCGTACATCCTGGCGAGACTGGCCACGCATACCCCATTTTCGTACTTTGCTACGAGTTCTTTCTTGAATTCTATCGTGTTTCTCGCCTTCTTTATCAAAGGGCTTGCACTCGGAACTTTCTTTGGCCCCACACTCAATAAACAAGCAATGGATTATTACGAAATGTTTCAGATGAACGCGCGGGATGATGCTCACTCAACGAGAAACAAAGGCAGACTGAGTCACGAATGCATGGGATGCTTTGTGTGGGCGCTCAATTCTGGGAAATGAGTGGCCGAGTCACGCGGGCAGGCATACGAGTTTGGTACAGACCATTTTCAACTGTACGAAAACTGGGACAAAATTTAGACGAAAAAAGTCGTCGAAAACAGAATCGTACGAAAACTAGGGCATACGAAAACTGAGGTTTGATTGTACTATCATCAAGATGCTAGACTATCTATTCACCTCTAGAAAATAATGAATATCTAATGGGCTCTATATTGACCTTTATTGCTGCTGAAACTAGAGCATTATGGTACCAGGGGCTTTCCATGTACAATATTAAATGTCATACATTTTTATACAAATGATGTAGTATCCTGGAAATAAAGAAATTGAATTTGAATTTGCATGAAATCCTACCACATTGACATATGTCAGCATGTAACAATCAATGACACTGCCTTATTAACATAAATTATAGGTTATGTTAATGAGACAGTGCTGATAGCTATCAGCATAGGGGTGCCT
Organism: Cherax destructor; assembly: GCA_009830355.1. Classification (NCBI taxonomy): domain Eukaryota; kingdom Metazoa; phylum Arthropoda; class Malacostraca; order Decapoda; family Parastacidae; genus Cherax; species Cherax destructor. The sequence goes on along the minus strand of WNWK01004324.1, from coordinate 126,903 downwards.
CAGGGTAATGTCCTTGGCCCACTATTATTCCTTATCTACGTACATTGATGACCTGTCACATGCCTTCCAGGAACTTCAACCAGTCCTTTTTGCAGATGACACACCCCTTGTCACATCCAAGCCAGATCTTGTTGTTCTCAACAATTCACTCAATGAGGAACTCGTGAAGATTTCTACCCCGAAAGATTTCTACCTGTCAATATCGACAATACGTATAGACAAACTTGGTTTGTCAATATTGACAAGACCTTCTACATGTTTAAGAATAAAGCTAAAAGTACTCATTTCAGCATAGAGTAAAACCTCAAATTAATGGATTCTGGCCAGTTCAGACAAGAATTGGCCTGACAAGCATTAAAAGTATCAAACAAAATGGAAACAGTCTTAAATTCCAGAGTTTGACCATAGCAAGTGTCCGATCCTCTTCTGAAGTATCAGACCAAGTTTGATGACTCCAGCATCTGTCCAGTATGGGTCAAAGCAGCCACATCCAGGACCTGTCTGTTTTCATTGTTTCATGAGCCATAGGCCACCCATGACCCAAGAGGAAATGTGTGGTTCTCAGTGTTAAGCAGAAACTTAACAAATATACAAGGGGGAGTCTGGCATCTCAGTGGCATGGGTATGTGAAGAATATTGTGTTGAGAAACAGTGTCTGATATCTATAAAAACCATCTACATTTTTACTAGTAGAGCTTTAAAGCTCCATTGACTCAGAATAAAAGTTATTGATCACAACAATTTATACCTTATCTCTCCACCATAAAAAGGTAAGTAAAATTACCGTAAATCACATAGAGTAATACTATAAAATTATACAGTAGTGTAGTGTAGAGCTACAGGTTGTAATACTGGTACTGTTAGAGTCTGGTAGCTTTCTGAAATATTGGACTAAGTCTGCTTGTTCAGAAGACAACCAGACACATCAAAAGTTAATTTCATAATTCAGAAGCTTCGGACACTCGGCAATATTACCCCTTTCCCTTCCCCTATCATTCCGTTAATTAGAGGTTCACTTTAAAAATAAATAATTCTTGGTCCTTTACTCTTCCTCATATACAGTGGAACCCCGAGTTTTGAACGCATCGAGTATTGAACAATTTGAGTTTTGAACGCATTTTTCGAACCAATTTTGTCCCGAGCATTGAATGTACCCCGTGTTTCGAACCGCGTGCGTACCAGACCTGCCTGACCCGCGCCTGGGCGCCTACCCGCACAGGCATCATGAGTCAATCTAGCTTTGTTTATCCTCCGAGTGAACATTACCCTGTGTGCTCATCCAAACATTTCACAATTAATTAATTGTGTTTGGAGCTTGTTCATTAAGTGCGACTGTGAAATAAGCTACCATGGGTCCAAAGAAAGTTCCTAGTGGTACCCCTGTGGTAAAGAAAGTGAGAAACAATAGATGTGAAGAAGAAAATACATAGTGTACAAAAATACGAGTTGTGTGAGAATTCCGGAGCTTGCCAGGATATATGGAAAAAACAAGTCAACTATCACTTCTATCCTGGCAAAGAAAGAACAAATCAAGGAAGCTGATGTTGCGAAAGGTGCTGATATGCTAACCAAAAATAGACAACAAATAATCGAACAGGTTGAGAAGTTGTTGCTGGTGTGGATCAAGGATAAAATGTTAGCGGGTGATAGTGTGTCGGAGACACACAAGGCAAGGCAGTTGCATGCCGATCTTGTAAAGAAAATGCCTGGAACCAGTGCTGATTTCAGTGATTTTAAGGCCAGCAGAGGCTGGTTTGATAGATTTAACAAGCATAGTGGCATACACAGTGTGGTAAGGCATGGTGAGGCTGCCAGTTCAGACAAATGTGCGGCTGAAAAATTCATAACTGAATTTCAGGAGTATGTAAAGACTGAAAAATTGAAACACAAACAAGTGTTCAATTGTGACGAAACTGGCCTCTTTTGGAAGAAAATGCCAGAGAGGACCTACATTACTCAGGAGGAAAAGGCACTGCCAGGACACAAGCCTATGAAAGACAGGCTAACTCTCTTGTTTTGTTCTAACGCTAGTGGGGATTTTAAAGTGAAGCCTTTACTGGTGTATCACTCAGAAAATCCCAAAGCGTTCAAGAAACACAATGTCGTCAAGAATAGATTGTGTGTGTTGTGGAAAGCTAATCATAAGGCATGGGTCACAAGGCAAATTTTCAAAGAGTGGGTCCATGAAGAGTTTGGCCCCAGTGTGAAAAAAATACCTCCTGGAAAATAAATTGCCACTCTAGTGCCTCCTGTTACTGGATAATTCTCCTACACATCCTCCAAACTTGGTAGACCTACTGTCTAGGGACTTCAGTTTCATCACAGTGAAGTTCTTGCCTCCTAACACCACTCCTCTTCTCCAGCCCATGGACCACCAACTTATTTCTAACTTCAAAAAACTCTACACAAAAGCAGTGTTTGAAAAGTGCTTTGAAGTGACCTCAGACACTGAGTTGACCCTAAGAGAGTTCTGGAGGAATCACTTCAATATCTACAACTGCATAAGCCTTATAGGTGAGTCTTGGGAGGGAGTGACTTCCAGCATTTTGAACTCTGCTTGGAGACCATTGTGGCCAGATTGTGTCCAACAGGGATTTTAAAGAGTTTGTTGCTGACCCTGATGCTGCAGACCCTCTGCCTGTTGTGGAAGGTATTGTGGCATTGGGGAAGTCCCTGGGGTTGGAGGTGAGTGGCGAGGATGTGGAAGAGTTGGTGCAGGACCACAGGGAAGAGCTAACTACTGAAAAGCTGGAAGAGCTTCAACTGGAGCAGCATCAGACCACAGTTTAGGAACTTGCTTCACAGGAGGAGGAGGAAGAGTTACTGGATGAGGTGCCTTCTTCAGAGATTAAGGAGATTTGTGCAATGTGGAATATGGTGCAGGCATTTGCTGTAAAATATCATCCTGAGCAAGCTGAAACAAGCCATATCTGCAACATGTTCAGTGACAAAACAATGTCCCATTTTAGGGACATCATGAAGAGGCACCAGAAACAGAGGACTCTGGACAGTTATATTGAGCAACAGGGGTCCAGTGACTCTCAAGCTGGTCCTAGTGGTATTAAAAGACAAAGTAAGGAAGTAATCCCAGAGAGGGACTTGTTACCTGAAGTCCTTATGGAGGGGCATTTCCCTTCCAAACATTAAGCCCTCCCTCCCTCACTCCTCCTCCCTATCTTTTAGATGCTATCAACAATCTTCAATAAAGATAAGTAAATGTTTGTATTTATTTATTAATATTTGTACTATGTTTGTTGTGTGTATGTAAAACTATAATTAATCTCTATAAATGTTTTTTTTTTTTAATATTTTTGGGTTAATTGGATTTACATTATTTCTTATGGGAAATATTGCTTTGAGTTTCGAACGTTTCAACTTTAGAACTAGCTCATGGAACGGATTAAGTTCGAAACTCGGGGTTCCACTGTACATCAACAATATTTGTACCCAAAATATCTTGTCTCCTTGAACTGTTCTGTTTGCCTGATGACACAACTTTTGTTCTGTTTGCAGATGACACAACTTTTCTTGTGTTTGCAGATGACACAACTTTTCTTGTGTTTGCAGATGACACTTTTGTCATCTGCCACTCAAATCTGACTTCTCTCAACAGTTCTGTCAATTAGGAGCTCCTAAAAATATCTACATACTGACAGAACATTCTACATGGTGTTTGGGAACAGAGCTGCAAATGTCCAACTAAATATAATGATCAACAATTCTTCCATTATAATAATAATAATAATAATAATAATAATAATAATAATAGTTTATTGTGACATTATACAAAGATGTACAATGGGTTATGAGATTACAAGAGGTGTACATGCCAAAAGCCCCTAATATGCAGAGCATTGTGGGCAGACTTAAAATTAACTTAAAACTAAATGGTAAGAATTATAGTAAACAATTTACAATATAAGTATAGTTGAGTATTTAAGCTATGAAATTTGAATATAATTTGAACATAACATTTTTGAAACATAATAGTTTTATAATTTTGGATCATTACAGTTTTATATGTCAACATAATAATTTATTTGTATTAATAAATTTATTAAATCAGATTAAAAAAATCAAATTTATTATTTGTGTTGTAATAACAGTTTATATGGTCATTAGATGAGTTACAAGGAGCACAAGGGTACATGAGAATGGATTTCTTTATTTGGTAATGCTGTAGGAACAAAGTTATATTAGGTTGTATAAATTATAACAGGTTTATACATAGAAAGACAAGCTGAGGGAAAATTCTTAGGTGTGCACCTGGACTGCAACTTGAAGTTTAATACTCACATCCAGCACATAACAAAGAAGGTCTTATTGACAAAAGAAAATATTAACAAAACTAGAAATTAATTTTACCTTGCATACTTCCTTGTTACCAGATATTGTTTACATTTGTTGTTTATAGCATCTCAAAAAAAATATTTGTATATGTGAGTTTGTTATACAGTACAGTACAATTTTTATTTCTTTGCGAAGATTACAATGTGTGATTTAAATTTTATAAAATGTTTTTAGGTTAGATAAGATTCATCAGGAAGCAGGACAAGTGTTTCCTGACACGGGTCTTAGTCAGACGATGACCCGCCATTGAAGCTTTTGGTCATCTGACCGAGGTCTTCCACTGGCTTACCAGTCCACCCCTTTAAAAATTATGGTCCTAGTTATAACTATCTGTTTATTAAAATGTTGTTAAATACAGTAGGGCCCCACTTGGCAAGTTAGGTTCCAGGCTACTGCCGGAAAGCGGACTTCACCAAAAAGCAGAACTCCATTTTTTCAATTTATAAATGCAAATAAATGCCAGATAACAAGTTTACACTAACATATATTAAGTTAGCAATAGAACTAGGCATTAAAAAGTAAAATACACACACAGTACACTTATTATTTACCTCAAAATATTTGTAGTCTTAATGTAGGGCAAAAGGTGAGTAGTATTTACTGTAAGAAGTCAGGTGTGCTAGGTATGGTAGCCCTCCTGGCCACCCCACCCACACATTCTATACTACGATGCTTAAAGCGCCCTAGAGTGATACAATGCATATACAGTACACTCATTACTTACCTTAAAATATTTGTAGTCTTAATGGTCTTAATGTAGGGTGAAAGGTGAAAAGTATTTATTTGTAGAAAGTCATGTGGGAAGTTTGGCATCCTGCCTGGCCACTCCCATCTACTACGACATTAAGCGCCCTAGAGCGATAAAATGCATATATGTACAGTACACTCATTACTTACTTGAAATAATTTGTCATCTTAATGGTCTTAATGTAGGGTGAGAGGTGAAAAGTACATACAGTGGTACCTTGACTTATGAGCAGCTCCCAACTCGAACAATTATGTAAGTGTATTTCTGTAAGTGCTTTTGTAAGTGTAATTTTGGGGGTCTGAAACAGATAACTCTAATTTACATTATTCCTTATGGGAACAAATTCGTTTGGTATCGGCACTCAAACAGCCTTCTGAAACAAATTAAGCTCGTAAGTCGAGGTACCACTGTATTTATTTGTAGAAAGTCGTCCGGGAGGTATGGTATCCTGCCTGGCCACTCCCACCTACTACGACATTAAGCGCCCTAGAGCGATAAAATGCATATACAGTGGACCCTCGGTTAACGAATACCCCGGAAATCGTACAATTATGTAAGTATAATATTGTAAGTGCATGTGGAAGTGTATTTTTGGGGTCTGAAATAGACTAACCTACGTGACATTATTTCTTAAGGAAGTAAATTCGTTCGGTAATGGCACTTGAGCAGGCTTCTGGGATGAAGTTTTTTCGTTAACCGAGGGTCCACTGTACAGTACACTCATCACTTACCTTAAAATATTTGTAGTGTTAATGTAGGGTGAGAGGTGAGTTTTATTTGTAGGAAGTCAGGTTTGGGAAGTGTGGATAGCCAGCCAGGGCAGCCCTCCCCTTCCCTCCCCTTCCCTCCCCTCCCCTCCCCACCCACACGTAATGTAAACAAACCAGGCGAACGCGTCTGGTTTTCGTCACTTTACATTGTGTACAAGTTGTCTCCACGTTGACACAGTAGAATAAATAATGAGAAACACTCCCATTCTCATGTAACACCATTTTTAGAAGAAATGACGCCCTGAGTGAAGGCATACGAAAGGAGTAATTTTCTAGTTACCCCCAGTAATATTATACCTGGAGTTTACCTGTAGAGAGTTCCGGGGGTCAACGCCCCCGCGGCCCGGTCTGTGACCAGGCCTCATGGTGGATCAGAGCCTGATCATCCAGGCTGTTACTGCTGGCCGCACGCAGTCCGACGTATGAACCACAGCCCAGCTGGTCAGGTACTGACTTTAGGTGCCTGTCCAGTGCCAGCTTGAAGACAGCCAGGGGTCTATTGGTAATCCCCCTTATGTACGCTGGGAGGCAGTTGAACAGTCTTGGGCCCCTGACACTTATTGTGTTGTCTCTCAAAGTGCTAGTGGCACCCCTGCTTTTCATGGGGGGATGTTGCATCGTCTGCCGAGTCTTTTGCTTTCGGAGGGAGTGACTCGTGTGCAAGTTTGGTACTAATCCCTCTAGGATTTTCCAAGTGTATATAATAATGTATCTCTCCCGCCTGCATTCTAGGGAGTACAGGTTTAGGAACTTCAAGCGTTCCCAGTAATTGAGGTGGTTTTTAGCAGTTATGCATGCTGTGAAGGTTCTCTGCACATTTTCTAGTTCAGCAATTTCACCTGCCTTGAAAGGTGCAGTTAGTGTGCAGCAATATTCCAGCCTAGATAGAACAAGCGACCTGAAAAGTGTCATCATGGGCTTGGCATCCCTGGTTTTGAAGGTTCTCATTATCCAGCCTGTCATTTTTCTAGCAGATGCGATTGCTACAGTGTTATGGTCCTTGAAGGTGAGATCCTCTGACATGATCACTACCAGGTCTTTGACATTAGTTTTTCGCTCTATTGTGTGGTTGGAATTTGTTTTATACTCCGATGAAATTTTAATTTCTTCACGTTTTCCATATCGGAGTAATTGAAATATCTCATCATTGAACTTCATATTGTTTTCTGCAGCCCATTTAAAGATTTGGTTGATGTCTGCTTGGAGTCTTGCAGTGTCTTCAATGGTGGACACTGTCATGCAGATTCGGGTGTTGTTACGTTATTTTCCACTCTCCCGGTTAAGGCCCCCATGTTACGTTATTTTCCCTTATTTATCATCAAGGTTCTACATGTACTAGCATAGGGTATTTACTTAAAAGGTCTTAGGGTAAAAGGAGGACAATATTAGGCTAAAAGATACTTACTCAGGTTTAGCTGCTGCATCTGAAAACTTAATTCTTTTTCATTCCTCTTAAAGGTTATTTAAACCAGCATTATAAAAATAGAGCTATATTAAGAAGTATATACATATAATATACAGGTCTCCACTCCTAAACATATAATCAGCCTTTCCCAAAGCACATGGCTCAGCTGCCACCTTCAACTCTCTCTTTCTCAACATTTCTTAACCCTCCAGTGTCTTGATACACTGAAGATCACAGAATGTCATGGTAACATCGATCTACAACCCTTCCCATTACCTTTTGGGCACTCATTCAGCCCTGAAGCCAAGATAAGATAAGCACCAACAACAACAGCTCACTCCAGCCGCCATTGTTCTCTCAGGAAGGGATTGTGGGAAGCCAGCATCTCTCTAAGCTCCTCCCCCTCAAAACATCCACATCACTTTGCATCCTCTCAACATATCTTAAGTTATTACAATGAGACATGCAACTTAATATTATTACTTACTTAAATGTGTGCATTATTTATATAACCTATTATATTGAGAGATCAGGTAATTCAGCTTTTAAGTTTAAGGATGGCCAAGCCTTTTAACTCTAAGCAGTACTCCTGATTAATTCAATATAATTAGGCATTCATATGTTAATTAATTACAACAATACATGCTGGGTTCCATAGCCCCCATAACAAGTCCATAATACCCCATAACAGGTGTCATCTGCAAAGGAAGACACGGCACTGTGGTTTATATCCCTGTCTATGTCCAATATGAGGATGAGGAACAGGATGGGAGCGAGCCGTAGCCGCCTCAGACTTTACTCTGTTGACTACTACTCTTTGTGTTCTATTTGTTAGGAAATTATAGATCCATCTGTCAACTTTTCCTGTTATTCCTTTATCACACTTTTGTGTGCTATTACACCATGGTCACACTTGTCAAAGGCTTTTGCAAAGTCTGTGTATATAACATCTGCATTCTGTTTGTCTTCTAGAGCATCCAGGACCTTGTCGTAGTGGTCAAGTAGTTGAGACAGACAGGAGCGACCTGCTCTAAACCCATGCTAGCCTGGGTTGTGTAATTGATGGGTATCTAGATGAGTGGCGATCTTGCTTCTTAGAACCCTTTCAAAGATTTTTATGATATGGGATGTTAGCACTATTGGTCTGTAGTTCTTTGCCAATACTTTACTGCCCCCTTTGTGGAGTGGGGCTATGTCAGTTGTTTTTAGTAACTGCGGGACGACCCCAGTGTCCATGCTCCCTCTACATAGGATGTTAAAAGCACGTGATAGGGGCTTCTTGCAGTTCTTGATGAACATGGAGTTTCATGAGTCTGGGCCTGGGGCGGAGTGCATGGGCATGTCATTTATCGCCTCTTCGAAGTCATTCGGCATCAGGATAATGTCAGATAGGTTTGCGTCTATCAAGTTCTGTGGCACTCATAAAAAATTCATTTAGGGCTTGACTTTCAGTCTGGTTAGCGGCTCGCGAAAAACTGAGTCATACTGGGACTTTAGTAGCTCACTCATTTCCTTGCTGACATCTGTGTAGGACCCATCCAGTTTAAGTAGAGGGCCAATACTGGATGTTGTTCTTGACTTTGATTTGGCATAAGAAAAGAAATACTTTGAGTTTCTTTCAATTTCATTTATGGCTTTTAGTTCTTCCTGCATTTCTTGATTCCTGTAAGATTCCTTTAGTTTTAGTTCGATGTTTGCTATTTCTTTGACCAGTGTCTCTCTACGTATTTCAGATATATTGGCCTCTTGTAGCCGCTCTGTTATTCTTTGCCTTCGCCTGTATAGGGAGCGCCTTTCTCTTTCTAATTTACATCTTCTCCTCCTTTTCCTTAAGGGAATAGTGTACACATTTTCTCTGATGTTGGACTACAAGTCGCCTGGCTACCACAAGTCCTACAAGTAGCCTGGCTACCACAAGTCCTACAAGTAGCCTGGCTACCACAAGTCCTACAAGTAGCTTGGCTACCACAAGTCCTACAAGTCGCCTGGCTACCACAAGTCCTACAAGTAGCTTGGCTATCACATCTCATATTTATGTTAATTTATTCTACTGTGGGTTGTATTTAGATGGATTAAGCAAAATGTCTATATTAACGTGTGTAAGTTTACTTAGGTACAGGTACACATAAGTATAATTATCAGTTATAATAATAATGTAAATAGTATGTAGTCCACCTGGGCTACATACCTACACCTTCATACATGTGGCCCAGAGCCCTATTATTACCATCGACATACCATGTTCACTGAGTTTAATCGTTTCTATTAGCTACCTTTAGATGCCATCATAAAGGGAGAAGTAATGAATAATTCATGCCAAGAATTGTACACAAAAGCGTTATGTATTAAGGGGAGTGATGTAATGTTTTCCCTCCGCCTTGCAACCACACCTCCATAGCATATAAACAGCATGTTTATATGCTTTGTAACATGTTTCTTATATAATTTTGAAGAAAATATCATAGATGGATTAATGAAAATGTCTATATTGACGTAAAATAGGACATTTAATGTGCCCAAGAGTGATTATTTCATAATAGAGAGATGTGCTCACAGAAAATGTAAACAAACCGGGTGGCGTGCACCATATTTGAAAGACCGCTCACCGTATAGAAAGTTTTGGTCATAATTTGAACTCGCTGTATGAACGGAACTCCGTAAGGCAAAACGCCGAAAAGCGGGGGGCCCTACTGTAAAGTGGAACCTCGGTTTTTGTCTTTAATTCGTTCCAGAGAGTCTGACGAAAACCGAATTCGATGAAAACTGAAGCAATATTTCCCACAAGAAATAATGTAAATCCAATTAATCTGTTCCAGACACCCAAAAATATTAACAAAAAATACATTTTATAGAGAATAACTATAGTTTTATACGTATACAGAAAACAATGAGAAATAAATATAAAGCACTAATGAAATGGATAAATGAACATTTAAATCACTTTTACCTTTATTGAAGACTCCTGTTGGCGTATGTAAGACGGCGAGGAGGGGAGAGGGAGGAGAGGTTATCTCTATCACCATCACTACTACCCTCTACCACCATCACTACCACCCTCTACCACCATCACTACCACCCTCTACCACCATCACTACCACCCTCTACCACCATCACTACCACCCTCTACCACCATCACTACCACCCTCTACCACCATCACTACCACCCTCTACCACCATCACTACCACCCTCTACCACCATCACTACTACCCTCTACCACCATCACTACCACCCTCTACCATCATCACTACCACCCTCTACCACCATCACTATCACCATCACTGCCACCCTCTACCACCATCACTACCACCCTCTACCATCATCACTACCACCCTCTACCACTATCACTACCACCCTCTACCACCATCACTACCACCCTCTACCACATTCACTACCACCCTCTACCACCATCACTACCACCCTCTACCACCATCACTATCACCATCACTGCCACCCTCTACCACTATCACTACCACCCTCTACCATCATCACTACCACCCTCTACCACTATCACTACCACCCTCTACCACCATCACTACCACCCTCTACCACCATCACTAATACCCTCTGCCACCATCACTACCACCCTCTACCACCATCACTACCACCATCACTACCACCCTCTACCACCATCACTACCACCCTCTACCACCATCACTACCACCCTCTACCATCATCACTACCACCCTCTACCACCATCACTACCACCCTCTACCACCATCACTACCACCCTCTACCACCATCACTACCACCATCACTGCCACCCTCTACCACCATCACTACCACCCTCTACCATCATCACTTCCACCATCACTACCACCCTCTACCACCATCACTACCACCCTCTACCATCATCACTTCCACCATCACTACCACCCTCTACCACCATCACTACCACCCTCTACCACCATCACTACCACCCTCTACCACCATCACTACCACCCTCTACCACCATCACTACCACCCTCTACCACTATCACAACCACTAAAACCATCACTACTACCCTCTACCACCATCACAACCACTACCACCCTCTACCACCTTCTACCATGAAAAACAAAGCCATACTGACTCATAATGCATGCGTGGGATGCTTTGTGTGGGCGCTGGCAGGTGGAAACATTCAGTACGGCGGACGAAAACTGGGACAATATTTTGACAAAAAAAGTTGTCAAAAACCAATTTCGACAAAAACTGTGGCAAACGAAAACCAAGGTTCCACTGTACAAGGAAAACCACTAACATGCCTGAGCATTTTGGGCAGACTTATCCTAATGCTTACAGACTACTTAAAACTAGACGTAGGTTATAGAGTGGTAAATTTTAATTATTCATTATTTTACCTTATTACTAAAGTGAGTTAGTCAAAAATATTATAAAAAGATTTATATTAGTGAGGTAGCAAAAAACAAACAACAGTACAGTGGACCCCCGGTGTTCATCCTGCTCGAAACTCGCCCTTTTATGTAAGTGTATTTTTTTAAATGCTTTTAGAAGTGTATTTTTGGGGGTCTAAAAGGACTAGTTTAGTTTATATTATTCCTTATGGGAATAAATTCGTTTGGTAATGGCACTTGAACAGCATTCTGGAACGAAAAAATAACGAAAACCGGGGGTCCACTGTATTACAATTAGTACAATTTTAAGCATGAAACAAATTCTATTAAAGCTTATGTTATTGCTATGTAAGCATCCAATTTCCATTTTAGGGACGTGACAACTAGAACATTAATTATGGCACCAGGGGGTGTTGGCACCGGTAACCAGCACTCTAAAGCTGCTAGAGAACATCTTGGCTGCTGGGGATCATCCAGTAGTCACTCACATAGCAAAAAAGAGCCTGAAATTGTTACCATCTTGCCACCAGGAACACAAACTTGCCACACTGCAACAATCGCTCCAGGAATGACGCAACACCAACTTGTCACAGCCCCGCAGGGTGAGAAAGTCTATTTGGTACAGTACTTGAGAAAATGATATATTTATTATCAAGAGAGAATGTGATTTCCTGTCAGTTAGTAAGAGAGATAAGTAACAGAGTAACAGCGCTTAACCTGTAAATTCATCCTTATAAAAATTTTGCTTCCCCATTCTAAGTTTAGATGAAGAGACTAAAGGCTTTCTTTTTATAGTTAACCCTGGATAACCCTAAAAAGCTTTTGATTCTTCTTCCCAGGATGTTACAGAGCTAACCTTTATTACAGATAACATTTTGCTCCAGTTAGAACTTTATTTTTTATTTCATTGCTAGTTTACATAGGTTTTGTTATTACAATCATAAATTGAAGTGCAAGGAGAGCCACTGACATGCCATGGCATTAGGGGCAGCTTAATCTGATGGCTTATAGACTATGAACATAATATTAGAGAAATTGAGTGAGTTTGTTTTATTAGATCGTTCAAATTACAATATGACGATAATACATTGTTCAAATTACAATATGATGATATTACATTGTAACAAGTGTTTAGTAGGATGGTAATATAATAATAAAAATTGAAATTATCTTAAGGAAAATAACATTGAGCATTTTTGAAAGTAATTTACAGTATGAGTACAGTGGTACCTCGGTTAGCGATATTAATCAGTCACAGAGGGCATATCTGTAACCGATTTTATCGTTATGAATCAATTTTCCCCATAAGAAATAATGGAAATAAAATTAATCCGTTCCAGACTTCCAAAAGTAGTAAAATAAAATATTTTTTAGAACTTTTTGACATTAAATAATACACAATTTTATGAACAATAAAGAAATACATGTAAATATAGTACAATAACATGTCACTTACATTTATTGAAGAGTTGTTGATGTGTGGAAGACGGAAGGAGGGGAAAGGATGGAGTACAGTGGTACCTCGAGTTACAATATTTTTTCGTTCGAGAATGCTGTTCAAGTGCCATTACCAAACGAATTTATCCCCATAAGGAATAATGTAAAATAGACTAGTCCTTTTACACCCCCAAAAATATACCTACAAAAGCATTTAAAAAAATAAACTTACATAAAAGGGCGATTTTGGGGACCATCGTAACTCGAGGTACCACTGTACGTAGTATGCTAGTGTTTGGAAGGGGAATCCCCTTCCATTAACACTGCAGGTGGCGAGTTCTTTTCTGGGGTTACTGGCCTTTTTCTTTTAATGCCACTAGGACCAGCTTAAGAGTCACTGGACCCCTCTCTCACAAAAAATCTGTCCAGGGAGCATGCCTGCATGCTACACTCCCTGCATGAATGCTACACTTCCTGCATGAATGTTACACTCCTTGCATGCCTGCTACACTCCCTGCATGCCTGCTACACTCCCTGCATGCCTGCTACACTCCCTGCATGACTGCTACACTCCCTGCATGCCTGCTACACTCCCTGCATGTCTGCTACACTCCCTGCATGCCTGCTACACTCCTCCTGCATGTGCTACACTCCCTGCATGACTGCTACACTCCCTGCATGCCTGCTATACTCCCTGCATGCCTGCTACACTCCCTGCATGCCTGCTACACTCCCTGCATGCCTGCTACACTCCCTGCATGCCTGCTACACTCCCTGCATGGAACCCTGCTACACTCCTCCTGCATGAATGCTACACTCCCTGCATGCCTGCTACACTCCCTGCATGCCTGCTACACTCCCTGCATGCCTGCTACACTTCCTGCATGCCTGCTACACTCCCTGCATGAATGCTACACTCCCTGCATGAATGCTACACTCCCTGCATGAATGCTACACTCCCTGCATGAATGTTATGAATGCAGTGGTAGAATAGGCTTTACCATACAGCCTGGCCAGCTCAGTGATACGCACTCCACTTTCATATTTTGTTATTATCTCCTTCTTCAGTTCTACTGTATTTCTGAGCCTCTTTACCACAGGGCTGGCACTAGGAGCTTTCTTTGGACCCATGGTAGCTTATTTAGCAATTGCAAGCACTAAAAACAGTGGAATAATGACAATATACTGGTATGAATGTGTGGGTGGTAGTCGCTCTCGCTTGTAAACAATAGCACACTGATGCTCCCTGGACTGCCCGCACAGCTGGGCCACGCGGACGCGTTCGGGACGAATATTGTAAACTGAGCGGATCATCGTAAACTGAGTCAATATTTTGACGTAAAAATGTATCGCTAACCGATTTTATCGGTATCCGACGCCATCGCTAACTGAGGTACCACTGTATTTAGTTTAGGGTGAGTAGGTGGTAACATAATAGTAAAAATTGAAATTATTTTATAGGAAATAACATTGAGCATTTTTTAAAGCAATTTACAGTATGAGTATTTAGTTTAGGGTGAGTAGGTGGTTTTTGAGAAGAGTCTTAACCCTTTGACTGTTGGAGACCCCTGTCTGAAACTGTCATTTCATGTCGCAAAATATTCGAAAAAAAAAATTATTTTTTCTTATCAAAATGTTAAGATTATTTTTCTGATTGTTTAAATCCCCCCAAACAAAATTTGCGATCAGTACTTACCGAGATATAGAGCAGTAAAGTTGGCAAAAAATGAGCCGCGTATGGCAACAGCGGCGAATGCCGCTCACCTGGTAAACTTTGGTTTACAGTGGTACCTCGAGTTACGATGTTCCCCAAAATCGCCCTTTTATGTGAGTTTATTTTTTTAAATGCTTTTGTAGGTATATTTTTGGGGGTGTAAAAGGACTAGTCTATTTTACATTATTCCTTATGGGAATAAATTCGTTTGGTAATGGCACTTGAACAGCATTCTCGAACGAAAAAATATCATAACTCGAGGTACCACTGTACTTCCTTTCTTAGGTTTCTTGTTTTTTTTCACTATTTTATTTTTTTACATAACTTATGTGACCTGTGAGACCAAAGTAATGTGCAATGTATATATATACACTCGTATGCAACACAATAATTGCACAAACATTAGTATCATTATATTGTTTACAAAACTTGTTTACACCAACCAACAATAAAAAAAATTGTTTATTACTATTGTTCTATAATATATATACACATATATAATGACTGGACACTTTCCATCAACTGCAATTAGCACTTCAAAGCTCCAAGCTATGTGTGTGTGTGTGTGTGGACATCTAAATTTGCTGAGTCAGGATAAGGCAGCTGTCAAAATGACAAATTATACCATTACTCACTACCCCCACACTGCCTGTCAACCTGTCAACACAAAAGGGGACCCATGTCTTCTTCCCCACAACCTCCTTCCTTTCCTTCATACCTACCTTCCTAGCATCCTTTCTTCCTTCATTCCTTCCTTTCTTTATGCCTTCCTTTCTTACATATTTCCTTCCTTCCTTCCTCTCATCTTTTCCTTCCTGCCTTCCTTTCTTCCTTCATTCCTTCCTTTATTTCTTCCTTCCTTTCTTACTTCTTTTGTTCCTTCCTTCCTCTCATCTCTTCCTTCCTTCCTTTCTCTCTTTCTTTCTTTCTTAATTCCTTCCTTCTTCCTTTCCTCCTTCCTTCTTCTTTCCTTCCTTCCTTCCTCTCATCTCTTATTTCCTTCCTTCCTTCCTCATCTCTTCCTTCATTCCTTACTTTCTTTCTTCCTTCCTTCCTTCTGGTATCCTGGGCATTTCTTTCAGTCACAAACTCCTCAAAACCATGAAATTTATCTTCAGAGACACTTCCATCTGTGTTAGAGCTATCATTGAGGAAGAGAACAGTCCCAGATGCGCCAAGGAGTTAGATAATTCTTACCGCTAGGCATGCTGAACAAGGACTACTGAAATGGCGTTCCTACAATGCACCACTGGCTGCCCGATTTTTTTTTATACTGTGCACACTGACCACACAGACCCATTCTCTCACATGTAGGCCTACCAGCTTTCTCCTGCTTGATTTGAGGCCGCTAGAATTTAGGCGTATAGATACGTCCGAAACAGTGGCTCGTAAGACGTATATATACAACTGAAACAGTCAAAGGGTTAAATTGATTTTCAGACAAGGTTATTTTAGTATTTACTGATAATGAATTCCAGATTCTGGGGCCCTTTATGTGCATAGAATTTTTACATAGGTTGATATGGACACGGGGTATATAAAAAAGTGATCTGTGTCTTGTGTTGTGATCATGGGTCCTATTAAGGTTGATGAGGAGAATTTTGAGCGGAGGGTTTATATTAGAATGTAGAGTTCTATGTATGTAATAGGCACAAGAATAAGTGTGAATGTTCTTTATGGTGAGTAGTTTTAGGCTTTTGAATATTGGTGGAGTATGCTGTCGAGAGTGGGAATTTGTTATTCTGACTGCAGCCTTTTGCTGGGTTATGAGTGGTCTAAGGTGATTTAATGTTGTTGAACTTCATGCACAGATTCCATAGGTGAGATATGGGTAGATGAGTGAGTGATATAGTGCAAGGAGAGCTGATTGAGGCACATAGTAGCGTATCTTTGATAATATGCCTACTGTCCTTGAGATTTTCTTGGAAATTTGTTGTATGTGTGTTTGGAATTTAAGGCTACTGTCAATGTGTATTCCTAGGAATTTTCCCTCTGTGAGTCTTGTGATGGGTGTACCATTGAGCGTTATGTTAAGTGGAACATTTGTGGCTCTGTTTCCAAACTGTATTAAGTAGGTAGACAACATACTCCACCAATATTCAAAAGTCTGAACTTGCTCACCATACAAGACATCCATACTTTTTACAGTGCCTATTACATACATAAAACACTAAACTCAAATATTAACCCTTTGGGGATCGACAGGCCTTCTCGGAAACGTGTTACTGGGGTCGAAATTTTTTTGGAAAAAAAAAATTCTTATGGAATGATAGAGAATCTTTTTCCGATCATAACGCCACCAAAATTATGAAATTTGATCGAAAACTAACGGAATTATGCTTTCGCGAATTTAGTGGTATTGATGACATTTACGCATCGGCGATTTTGCCCACTTTGAGCCCTATTTTCGGCAAATTCAAATGTTTCAGTATACTAAAATTATAGCTATTTCGCTAGAACTCCATTTCTTCTATCGATTGAGTACGTACAAGAAACCGCCTATTTACCAATTTCAACTACCTAAAATAGTGGTCAGAAAATGGCAATTTGGCCAATTTCATAAAAATTTCAAACAATGCCAATTTCAAAATAGGGTCCAGTATAAACAAGGCAGACATTCCTGGCACTAAAATAACATCTTCTCTGTTCATTAGTCACGTCTCCAGGTCCCTCTTACATTACTTATGCTTTTCATTTTGAATTTTTATTCTCACAAAAAAATAGAAGATTTACTGTTATGTACAGTGGAACCCTGGTTAATGGACACCCCGGAAATCATGCAATTATGTAAGTATAATATTGTAAGTGCTTGTGGAAGTGTATTTTTGGGGGTCTGAAATAGACTAACCTAAATGACATGTTTTCTTAAGGAAGTAAATTTGTTCGGTAATGGCACTTGAGCAGGCTTCTGCAATGAATTTTTTTCGGTAACCGGGGTTCCACTGTATACAACTGCATCATTGTATAAATGGTATAAATAATATCAGAGCACTTGTGCATGAATATTAGACTCACCAGTTGATGTATATTAGACGCATGGTGTGATTTGTTTACTCCTGAACATCGTCAAAAATCGAACATTTTCGCTACTTTGAGCTCAATTTCAAGGTACGTACTTGTCATTGTCAAACCAATCAAAATCATCTCTATTTCTGTAATATATCTTCCATTCTATCAAATGAGACCAAGAAAACGAGAATACATCAATAAATACCATACGAAAATAGACTGCAAAGTCGCTGTTTTAAATTAAAAAAACGGTCAGAGTTTTTTTTCTCTCATTATGCAGTGTGTGGTGCAGGATTTTTGTTTATACTGCACACACTGACCACATAGACCCATTCTTTCATATGTAGGGCTACCAGCTGTTTCCCACTTAATTTGAGGCCGCTAGAATTTACGCGTACTAGTACGGCACCAACCACTGCTCGTAAAACGTACTAGTACGGCACCAACCCCCAAAGGGTTAACCCACAACTCAAAATTCTCCTAACCAACCTTAACAGGACACATGAACATAACACAAGGCACAGATCACTCTTTGATGTTCCCCGCGTCCACCTCACACTATGCAAAAACACAATGCACATTAAAGACCCAAAAATTTGGAATTTATTACCTATGATTACCAAAGAAACTCAATCTGTAAATCAATTCAAAACTCTGCTAAAAAACCACCTACTTGCCCAAAACTAAATACCCACTACTTTACATTACCTACAAAGTTATTAAATAGCTTTACACTGCCTCAAAATAACATTATTCACTGTGTTACTCCCCTAGCCTCAAAACCCCTTACATAATTGCTCAAAGAAAAATAATTTATCAAACATAATCTAGTACAAATGTTGAAACTTATACCTCATAATGTATAAACCTGTTATATCTCATAATGTATAAACCTGTTATATCTCATAATGTATAAACTTGTTATAATTAATACAACCTAATATAAAGAAATCCATTCTCATGTACCCTTGTGCTCCTTATAACTCATCTAATGACCATATAAACTGTTATTGCAACACAAATTATTGATTTAATTTGTTTAATCTGATTTAATAATTTTATTATGTAGACATAAAACTGTAATGATCCAAATTATAAAAAGATTATGTTTCAAAAATGTCATGTTCAAGTTTTGTTCAAATTTCATAGCTTAAATACTCAACTGTATGTACTTATATTGTAAACTGTGTACAGTGGACCCCCGGTTAAAGAACACCCCGGAAATCGTACAATTATGTAAGTATAATATTGTAAGTGCTTGTGGAAGTGTATTTTTGGGGGTCTGAAATAGACTAACCTACGTGACATTATTTCTTAAGGAAGTAAATTCGTTCGGTAATGGCACTTGAGCAGGCTTCTGGGATGAAGTTAACCGGGGGTCCACTGTACTATAATTCTTGCCATTTAGTTTTAAGTTAATTTTTAAGTCTGCCCACAATGCTCTGCATATTAGGGGCTTTTGGCATGTACACCTCTTGTAATCTCGTAAACCAATTTTAAATCTTTGTATCATGTCACAATAAACTATTATTATTATTATTATTATTATTATTATTATTATAAAGTTCTACTGAGCGTGAGTTGTTGTCTATAATAATGGTTTTTTCTGCACCACGTGTTTTTCTACCAGGGCTTGCTGGCAATATTTTCTATCTTTCAGTTAGCTAACACTCATGTACCCTCTCAGTGGGGGTACCTTAATGTTGGTGAAAGGCTCTTGATCCAAGGAAATGAAGCTTTTATCCAGTTCCTTAGATCAACCTGAATTACCTCCCATTCTTAAGGGGCTGTATAACCCCTATGGATTTAGCACAGCCTGTATGACTCCTACGGATTTAGCATGGGATGTATGACCCCTACAGATTTATTAACAGAACGTAATAAATACGTTACATAAATCAATTCTACCACCTAGAGGGTAACAGCCTGTCTGTGGCATTTAAAATATTAAACAGAACCAACCTATGGCCAAGCTTGTTTCTTCACACAAAGTAAATGGTCAGTATTTATATTAACTATCAGGAAGGGCACAAAAACTAACATATACAAAAATATAATATATTAATAGTAAGTAACCTTAATTATACAACACACAACCTACCGTCTACATATTAACAGTGAGACTATGACAGCAACCCCCCTCTGAGAACCTCTTAGCCTGCAGGCAAAAACTATTATCTTTACTCTCCAAAACAGGCCCTCCACATACTAGGAGGGCCTTACAGGTAAAATTGTGAGAGTACAAAAACAAATAACATATGGCATAAACTTGCCCAAAATACCACCCACATACTTAAACACCATGACGTCTTACTCCAGCCACCACTTTTCCGGTACTGACTACACACCTCTCCTCTCCTGTCCTGGCACTGTTAAGGACTAATATGCGTCCATTTTCAGAACAAATCCCATCTAGTGACATTATTAATGGAACATTTTTTATACACACATTTTCTACAATGCCCTGTGTAATACTGGTTTTGTTTGATATAGCATCGTTCTGGTACATGTGTCTTAATGCTCCCAAGAACAAATGAGCCACCACTGAGGTACAAGTCACATGTATTTTTGACATGAAGAATGGAAGTCTTTTGAAAATTATTTTTCTAAATGAATTATACAGTACAGGTGGGCCATTACTAATCTGGCATCATTGGGACCTGTAGGGTGCCGGATTAGTGATTTTGCCGGATTACAGAGTGGTTAGGTTAGAATACACTTAACCCAATGGTGACATTTACACATCGGCGATTTCACCCAATTTACGCCCTATTTTTGGCCCATTCCATTGCTCCAGTCTACCAAACTCAGCTATTTCGCTAGTATTCCTTCTATTCTGTCGATTGAGTACAAGAAACCGCCCATTCAACTATTTCAGCTACCCAATAAAGTGGTCGGAAATTGGTAATTTGGTCAATTTCACATAAATTTCAAAAGATACAGAGTGGTTAGGTTAGAATACACTTAACCCAACGGTGATATTTACACATCGGCGATTTCACCCAATTTACGCCTTATTTTTGGCCCATTCCATTGCTCCAGTCTACCAAACTCAGCTATTTCGCTAGTATTCCTTCTATTCTGTCGATTGAGTACAAGAAACCGCCCATTCAACTATTTCAGCTACCCAATAAAGTGGTCGGAAATTGGTAATTTGGTCAATTTCACATAAATTTCAAAAGATACAAATTTCAAAATAGGGTCCAGAATAAATAATGCAAACATTCCTAGCACTAAAATAACATTTTCTCTGTTCATTAGTCACGTCTCCAGGCCCCTCTTATATATGCTTGCTTTCCATTTTGAATTTTCATTCACACAAAAAAATGGAAGATTTACTGTTATGCAGACTACTGCATTATTGTAATAATTTTTTTTTTTTTTCAACAAGTTGGCCGTCTCCCACCGAGGCAGGGTGACCCAAAAAGATAGAAAATCCCCAAAAAGAAAATACTTTCATCATCATTCAACACTTTCACCACACTCATACATAATCACTGTCTTTGCAGAGGAGCTCAGATACGACAGCTGAGAATTGTCCCTCCCAGCTGTCACTATCCCAGACCCCACCTTTAAAGTGCAGGCATTGTACTTCCCATTTCCAGGACTCAAGTCCAACTAAATCAGTATAAATAATGTCAACCCATGAGGCCTGGTCACAGACCGGGCCGCGGAGGCGTTGACCCCTGGAATTCTCTCCAGGTAAATCTCCAGGTAATTCGTGACTGCATATTAGACCAGCCAGTTGTACACGTATTGGACGGTGATGTCATTTGTTTACTCTTGAACATCAGCTAAAATTGAACATTTCTGCTACTTTGAACTCAATTTTAAGGTACTTTCCTGCATGAAACCAATCAAAATTATATCTATTTCTGTAATATATCTTCAATTCTATCAATTGAGACCAAAAAAACAAGAATACAACCATACAAACCATACGAAAATACAACACAAGTCGGGTTTACACCATAAACATGGTCGCAGTTTTTTTCTTATTATGTACTGCATGCTGCAGGATTTTTTTTATATAGTGCACACTTACCACACAGACCTGTT
This sequence comes from Cherax destructor, assembly GCA_009830355.1. NCBI lineage: Eukaryota > Metazoa > Arthropoda > Malacostraca > Decapoda > Parastacidae > Cherax > Cherax destructor. The sequence goes on along the minus strand of WNWK01004324.1, from coordinate 105,075 downwards.
CTCTCATATATAGGCCCAAATTTACCGGTCACAGCTTATCTGAGTGAGCTGAGCTCATGGTGACCAACAGTGGCTTCAAAGCCACTTTATCTTTTATGAACAATGTACGGTGTATGTGCTTTACACAACGAGAAGCATTTCTTTTATTCATTGGAACCATGGCTAGGGCTAAAAGTGAGCAGGTTATAACAGTAAATGGAGAAAAAAAAATTGGAATGATTTATGCAGCAAGTAGCGCCACTAAACAGTAGCGGGAGGTTGGTGTGGCGACCTCGGAAATTTGAAATTATTCTAGCTGAAAATAGTGCCGGATTACTGATGGAACCGGATTACTGATTGCCAGATTAGTGATGGCCAACCTGTACTACCTATGTTCAACAAAACAAAATGGTGCTAAAGAGAAAAAGAGGAAAAATTGAATAGTATTGGAATTGAAGCTGAAACTTTAGTCTGATAAGGAGTAATACACTAACAACATATGTGTACATTGGGTATATGTAGCACAGATATGATTAAAAGTCAATAGTTAACAACCAAACTGCAATTTTCCTGAGGGCATATAGTATACTTGTATTTTTATGTTGGCCAGTCTTCTACTGGCCTTCACATGAATCCACACTTGTGCACAATTCCTCATTTTATCTGACGAGTTTCTTGCCAGCTTTTGCTTCAATGACTTTGTCAATTAGACTATTTCATATGTTTATTTCACTTTGGAAGAAGAAAAATTTCCTAGTGTACATTCTTTGAGGATATGGCAGATTGAAATTTCTTTCCTCATATAAAGTATGTCACATTACACAGAGTACAGTGGAAGTGGTTGTGCTTTATTTTATCAACTTACTATATTAATACTTTAAGTTTATTTATGGATTAAGTGACACACTGTATTTTATATGTATATTTTTTGCATTACTGTTAATAATGTACAATAGGACCCAGTATCTGCACATTCAGTATCTGTTGTTTCAATTATCCATAGTTTTCTGTGGCCCAAAAATAACCCTTAATTTTGCTTAATAATGGTCACAAAGCACAAAAGTAGTGATGATGGCAGCACTTCAAAGCCTAAGAGAAGATGTGAAGTGCTTCCCATCAGTGAAAAAGTGATAATTCTCTACTTATTGTGCATAATTTATCAATTAAACTTTATCTTAGGTACAGTGGACCCCCGGTGTTCATAATCATCGGAGTTCGTAACGTTTTTTTGTAAAAATATTGGTTTGGAGATCGTAATTCCGCTCGGTAATCGTAATTCATTTCAGACGCGTACGCCCGGCCCGAGTGGCCCGACGCACCATTCACAGTCAGTGTGCCATTGTTTACAAGCGAGTGACGGTCACCCCATGCGTTCATACAATACATTTCGTCATTATTCCATTGTTTTTAGTGCCAGCCCTTTGGTAAAGGGCTGAGAGGGGAGAATGTGTCTTCTTAAGTGATCCAGTGATTCTACGATATGTTATGATACTAAAGCAGCAGGAGTTGATAAAGGCTATAGTGCCAGCCAGCGATAAAGTGTAGCATTAACAGTGCAGCAAGTAAGTTAAGCCATTAATCGATAGAAAAATGACGACACGAAACTTAACTCCTCCATTGTTGTTTGAGGTATTTAGGGGCACTGAGACCAATGCCGCCCTCTGCCACCATCTCTTCCAAGGTAAGTGTAAATATTTCTTATTTATAAAGTGTAAATATTTCTTATTTATAAATGAAAGTGTAAATATTTCTTATAAATTAAAGTGTAAATAATTCTTATTTATAAATTACGCATATTGTTTCAGTGTGAATAGTTTTGGTGGCTTCTGCTGCTGCCCACCAGCAGCCTATATGTATGGCTTATGGTCAGTGGCCCTTATACACCCAACAACAAACAACACAACACCAGTCCTCACATTCGTAATGACATATTTTATTCATTCTAGAGTATATGTTATGTTTCTATGTTATTAATATTGTTTATTATGTCATATTTGATGAATTGTGACAGATAAATAAGCCGTAGAGTTCATATTAGTGTCATTTTGAAGGACTATTTTGTCCTGTCCCCAAACACACCCTGTAGCCGGCACAATTCCAAACATACGCCAGAAACAGAACTCTCTGGAACAGTTTTTGAGCGACAGGGATCCAGTGACTCTCAAGGTGATCCTAGTGGCATTAAGAAACAAAGAAGGGAAGTAACCCCAGAAAAGGACTTGGTACCTGAAGTCTTTATGGAAGGGGATTTCCCTTCCAAACACTAGCAACTCTTCCATCCTCTCCCCTCCTCCCATCTTCCACACATCAACAACTCTTCAATAAAGGTAAGTGTCATGGTTTTATTGTTTTATTCTTCATGTCTCATTGTTTTGGGTGTAATTATATGTATATTTAATGTACAAAAATATTTTATTTTAATACTTTTGGGTGTCTGGAACGGATTAATTGAATTTTTATTATTTCTTATGGGAAAATATTCGGAAATTGTAATATTCGGTGTTAGTAACTCCCTCTGGAATGGATTAATTACGAACACCGGGGGTCCACTGTACATATGTAAACTAAAAACGACATATTTATGGGGTTCGCTACTATCCGAGTTTCGGATATCCATGGTAAGTTTTGGAACATACCCTCCACAGATACGGGGGAAATACTGTATATTGCATTATGTATATCTAATTTACGATAGAATTCATGTTAGAGCTTCACTAACTGTTATGGTGTATCTTTCAGAATGTAAGATCAAAACCAACAAAACATCCATAAAAAGGTGAGTCTACTGGTTATGCTTGTTCCCTCACTTTCTCTCTGAATCTAATAAACAGAACTCTTAACATTGATAAGACCTTCTACATGTTGCTTGGGAACAGAGCTGCAAATGTCCAACTAAATGTTATCATTAATTGTTCTCCCATTGCAAGGGAAATTTCTTAGGTTTGTACCTTGACAGCAACTTGAAATATGGTACCCACATTCACCCTCTGATCACGTGATCATCAGACAGAGTCCAAAGCATGGGTCTCAGTCAGTATAGTGACTAATGCACTTGCTGTAAACATCTCTTGAGCCCTTGCTGTGCATCTTGTGAAGGTAATGAAATCAAAAGTAAGAAATTTGATGGAAAACTTACAGAATTATGCTATCGCGAAGTTAGCAGTCTCGGCAATATTTATGCATCGTCAATTTTGCCCACTTTGAGCCCAATTTTGGGCCAATTCCATTGTTCCAGTCGACCAAACTCATAGCTATTTGCCTAGAACTCTTTTTATTACATAAGAACATAAGAATGGAGGAACACTGCAGAAGGCCTACTGGCCCATACAAGGCAGGTCCTTATCAAAACCACCACTACCTAAGAATTTATTCCCGTACTCACGACACCAATCAAACCCAGCCCCTCCCACTCATATATTTGTCCAATCTCTTTTTAAAGCCACCCAAGGTCCTAGCCTCTATCACAGTACTCGGAAGATTGTTCCACGCATCTACAACTCTGTTCGAAAACCAGTACTTGCCTATGTCCTTTCTAAATCTAAATTTATCCAATTTAAATCCGTTATTTCTGGTTCTTACTTGGTTCGATATCCTCAGTATTTTATTAATATCTCCTTTGTTTATGCCCATCATCCACTTGTACACCTCGATGATATCTCCTCATTCTACGTCTCTCCAGAGAGTGGAGATTCAACGCTCTAAGTCTATCTTCATACGGGAGATTTCTTATACTGTAAATCATTTTAGTCATTCTTCTTTGTATGTTCTCCAATGAATCTATATCCATCCTGTAGTAAGGAGACCAAAACTGAGCTGCATAATCCAAATGAGGTCTCACTAGTGATGTATAGAGCTGTAAAATAACTTTTGGACTTCTGTTGCTTATACTTCTTGAAATAAATCCTAGTAATCTGTTAGCCTTATTGGCACACTTAGGCACTGTTGTCTTGGCTTTAGATTCTTGCTTACCATGACTCCCAAGTCTTTTCACATTCTGTATGATCAAGCTCTACTTCACCTAGCTTAAAAATTCGAGGGATATTTTCATTACCAAGGACTAGTACCTTACACTTGTCCACATTGAACTTCATCTGCCACTTTTCAGACCAAGACATTAATTTGTCCAAATCCTCCTGGAGTTCACTGGTATCCTCCTCAGAATGAATCATACGGCCTATTTTTGTATCATCAGCAAATTTACTCATGTCACTTGCAATTCCTTCATCAAGGTCATTTATGTAAATTATGAACAACAATGGGCCTAAAACTGGTCCTTGTGGAATGCCACTAGTGACTAATCCCCATTCAGATTTGACCCCATTAATGGAAATTCTCTGCTTTCTATTGGTAAGCCATGCCTCTATCCATGCTAGAACTTTACCTCCTATACCATGAGCTGCCACCTTTCTTAAGAGTCTCTTGTGAGGTACTCTATCGAAGGCCTTACTGAAATCCAA